>ML220143.1:60182-256549 GCA_004786065.1 Ascodesmis nigricans | reverse complement strand
ACTCCATACTCTTCCTCCCACCCCCATTCCTCATGTACCCGGTCTTCTTCGGCTCTATCCTCGTCCTCTGATTTTGGTCTTCCCACCAGCGTTTCTTCGATGAATTTTAGTATCGCCTGAGTGGCCCTGGGTTCCGCGAAGATTGTCGACAGCGCGTGCGTCTTCATAAACCCTTTTTTCCTCAGCGTGTTCCAGAGCCCCTCTTGCTCTCTTCTCCATGTTGTACACTCTTTGAACAGGTGGTCGCGGGTCTGGCGGGGTCTGTCGCACCACCAGCATTCGTCACTGTCTCTTTTTCCTATCGATTTTAAGTAGACCGCTGTGACTGCGCGGTCTGCATAAACGTTATGATATTGTATTGTATTGTATTGTAATCATTTAAGCGCATGCGTCCCGTAGGGATATGGCGCGTCAACTACCCTTACATCCTCCCTTCCCCTCCCCATTGTCCAATACATTGTTTTTTCTTCAAATACATAATGTTCATCCGCTTTCAACCATTTATCTCGCCGTCCCATTGTACTTGGCAAGGGACGCCATTTGGGTGGCCAGTCTGATGACATGACTATTCCCTCCTTGTTCAGTTGGCTTACCCCCTAGCCGCATTTTTAGCATGTAGAAACAAAGTTTCAGCCGCATGGTTAGAAAGGTGGTGACGTTGGGATTTGAACCCAAGACCAAAAGGAGGGGCTTGCCTAATGGAATACCTGTATGGCCGCTCCTAACCACTGAGCCATACCATCACCTAAACGTTATGATCTACTATAAACTAGCATGGCTTGAACAAGCACAAATTAAAAATTATATCACTGGTTGGGGTTATGGCGCAGTGGTAGCGCGTCCGCTTTGCATTATCATGCCTGCGGAAGGTCTTGGGTTCAATCCCCAATGACTCCACATCCTTTTTTGATTATCATCCGCCCTTTTGCCCAGACGAAACCTTGGACCTGGACTCGGTGGTGGTTGGTTTCGACATTGATTGTGCATGGAATCGAACGTCATCCAACGGGACAACCATCTTCACCAGTGCCTTAACCATCGCACATGTGCAGAGACTTGATGGTGAACTGTTCAAAGGCCTATCGAGAATTAACGTCTCGTCTTTTCTCCAACGAAGGCGATGAAAGGCATTCTGTGGTGAGTCGTCTTTCCGTCTGTTGTAGCATATATTGAACTCTGGGAGAGAAATGTAATGAATCTCAACACACACTACAGACGGGTCATTAATCAACATCATACACCATCCACATTGCATCGTGACCCATATGAAGGCGCATCGGTTGATTAGGATAGACGTCTGTGTCGCCAAAGCCGAAGACGCCCGACGTCGTGAAGGTGCGCGATTTCTTTCACGATGCCACTTCAAGCTTCGAACATCCCTCCTCAACCTCGCCGCACATCGCCTCGTGGAGCCTCAACCACCACATCACTCTCTACGACACCCATCATGCCAACATCTACTGCTCTCGATCGACCTTGTTGCTTGCTACGGATGGCTCCACCATGGACCTGCACCCCGGTATGCGGATCCCGGGTGGCCGGAGATCTCCCGGTTGATGGTGGATGAAGATCTCGTGGGTAGCGTTTCGAACCCAGCACAATACTTCAACGCCAAAACGATATGAACGGACGTAGCCAGATCAGCTCAACTATTTCGAAGATGTTGATGCATGCAATGTTTCCAAAGTCCAGACCAGCCAGATCCCGATGAAACCACAGTCGCGACACCTATGACGATGCATGAAACCACGACTACCAGAAAAACTTGACAGCAACACCCACACCGCCCCAAAGGATAGCCTCCTTTTTTGACACAATTGGAGTTTTTGGGACAGGTGTTGAGTCCTGTGGCTGGAAGCGCTACATGAAGACAGCGCCCAAGATCTATACATGGGAGTGCAGTATGTGGATATCCAAGCATCAACATGTGCTGGCCCCGGCCAGGGTCAAGAACTGAGGCATGAACGCGACACTATGACGCCCGAGGCACAGAGGACAGAGGCTCGCTGAGCTGTCTGGTAGAGTAGAGTAGGCCTTTTGCGGACTATTTCCTATGGAATCCCTCTCCGTTTCACCTTTCTCGACTTTTCGCGTCCCAGGTCTTTGGCGCCGTACAACGCTTCCTTCTCTTGTTTACTCTTCACCCTTCAATTGTTCGTTTCTGAAGAAAGTTCCTGGATATACCTCGTAATCGGCCCATACTTGTTATAATATAGATACGGGCAAGCTCCGTACCTCATTGGTAAGACTTTATCCCCCAGAAATTCATACGAGAGGGACGGCGCTGATCGAGGCGTAGATTCGCTCCCACCAGTCAGAGGCGTTACTGTCAATCCGAATCCGCATGCGATAACACAAGGTAGAAAGTCTCAAAAATGCAATCATTGGGGATACTTTCCTGCGTTTTCGGATTGTGCGTACTTCATTCTACACATTTCATTCGTCTTGTCGTTAACGCATCTCCAGGGGCATCGTCTGCCACTCCGCTGTATCAATAATACCAACCATCTACCGAGTCAGCAAGCTCTACAACGCCTACAATGGCAAAGAACAAGCCCTTAATCCTCGCTCCATCGGGCTCATAGTTTTCCTTACCTCTGCGGCATTATGGAGTATATCACACTTTGTCGCAACGAGTCTAGAGAACGAGTTGGGCTGCAATATCACCACTATCTTCATTGCGATTTTCGACCAGCTTGCACGAATATCTATACTCGGTGTCGCGTTCTGGGGCGCTCGAGGGCCGGTTGACGACGCTGCGGAACGTATCTTGGTACTGATATTTTTGATGTTGAGATGCGTTCTTGGAGTCGTGGTGGTCGGGTTTACGCGCTACTCCTTCATGCCGATATGCTTTCCACAAGCAATTACAACCATTCAGCATGGGCGCGCTGCCGGGCTCACTCAATTGTGCTTTGACGGAGCAATGGCGATCGTGTTGCTCGCCCGGGCTGGAGTGGCTTTCAGAGAAATGCAGAAAGCTGGCGGGGAAACTCAACGGGGGACAAATTTGTTTTGGATCTTCATCTGGTTCGGAGTTTGGGATGCATCTGCTGTCCCGTCTGTTCTCAGGATTGGGGGTGTTGTTCTCAGACTACTTCCTCCCATTGCAGCGCTCGCCATCTTGCTGCTTTTCGTCCGATTATTTCCTTATGCGTTCTGGTTCTTGTGTGTCGATGGGAAACTGGACTACGACTCGTACAGCGACCACTCTGATTCCTTCCGAGGGCCCCGTTACCCTCATTTTCCTACCAGGGGCATTACTGGAGCCGTCACGGGTCAACACAACAAATACGGCGGCAGTGCTGAGTCCTCTTTATTCCGCGGAATCATCGGCCCGGGAAATCTCCATACCACCAACCCAGTTCCATGGGGTACGTCCGAAGAGTCTAGAAGTCAGCGCTCGGATGGAGTTTCCTCGCTCCACAGCGACCCTCGAAGACAACAGATCTCCGGGCCTGTTCATGAGCTTGAGGCCGGTCAGGATGTGGAGAGCCGTTTTCCCTCGAACGTTGGAAGCCGGATAACGAATAAACTGATCCGGAAGAGCCTATATCGATCACCTCCCTCTGTTCGGGCTGGAGAGCAATCGACCGCTGATGATCTCTCACGTTACGACTCGCTCCGGACGGCGTCAGAGCGCACTCGGGCTCAGGTGGATGCGCAGTTTGAGAGAGAGGAAGAGGCGCGACGGCAAGAACTTTCTAGTATCGCTAATCGGGCGAGATCTCCGGCTACCAATACTGTCGGCAGCGTTGTTGAGCTCCCGCAATATCTTGGTGATTACATCGAGCCTGGGAATAATCCAAGGGAGTCAACTATTGTGGCTCAACCTCTGCCGCCTCCACAAACAACTTATCAGCTTCCCCCACAAGCAACTTATCAACCTCCACAAAGCGTTCACAGCAGCCGAGTGAGTCCTCAAACACGACAACTACCACGGATTCCCGATGCTCCATGCCCACCACATATCGACGAAGTGGATCGCCAACGCCTACTCCGAGAGACCGGCTTTACATTTCCCCCAAACACGACGACTGTTGCAAAAGCACTCCCACCTCCTCCCAATCGCAATCACAATCCCCAGATTATGCTAGTTCGGAATATCCAATACAGCAACCCAGCTCTCGTCAACTCCATCCTAGCCTCTCACCAAACCTACGAAAAAGCGCCGTACGCAACCTCTACGGCCCTCCACACAATTCCTGAAACACCAAGCGCGATGCTTCGCCGAAGCCCGCGCCTCAAATCCCCACGTACGCCTCAGCTCCCAACCCACTTTGAGGAAGTCGAGGTTGCTCAAATTCCCGAGGCTCCACCGGCCCGGCCTGAGCATACCCCGATTATGGAACGTAAACGGCCGTTGACGCGAGAACACGAGAGAGAACGCAGCAGAGTCATTTTCCCGCGAGAGACGATTATCCTCCCGCCTCCGAAGGCCGCGAAGCCGCCTGTGCGGAGATCTAAAGATTCCGTGGAGCGGAGGAGATCGTTGAGGCCGTTGCCGAATTTGTTTCCGCCGCCGATGGAAGCGCTGCCGCCTATCCCTACTGAGGCGAACCAGGCTCGATCATCAACGTCGAGCAAAAAGTCGGCGTCGACCAAGCGAGAATCCAAATTAGTAGGTATATCAGAGCTTTCCGGCTCGCAGTCAGGTGCTCTAAGTTTCGAGGCACGCGCGGTTTCTGTCAAGTCCGGTTATCAGAAATCTGCTGCTCTCGTTGAGCTCCCCAGCAACTGCAAGAACCCCAAGTACCGACAAACACTCACCTTGGAGGACATTGGGGCTTTCAGCTTGGAAGGGGAAGCTGAAGAAGATCAAAATGACTTGTCCATTTCAACAATAATGGCTGAGGCGAACACTGGTATCAGGAAGGCTGGAAAAGTGAACACAACTGAACAACCGGGTCGACTTTCCCGGCACCTAAAACCCACATTCCTTTACGAAGATTCCGAATGGGGTTCTCCACCCCCGAGTTGCTGTATGACACGAAGCTCAGCAGCACGGGCCAGCTCCACCATCACAATGCAGTACCACCGGATCTCACTCGCGCATAACATCTTTCATGAATACCAGCCCGACAAATCCTACGGCCCGCCATCAGCGAAACGCAGAAAATACTCGGACTGCAGCAGCGGTGATAACAGTGATCTCGGGAGTAAGCCTGCATCACCTGAACCTCTGTCAGAGGTCGTAGTAGAGCACCACACACCGGTCGACAATTCAGATGCGTTTTCATTCTCCGATGATGGCGCAAATCCAAATGGGTCTCCAGAGGAACGCGCTCTCCAGGAGCGCCTTGATCAGAATATCCGCGCTCTCGCGAATGGGAATCCCGCTGGGTCACGGTTTACCGTCCTCCCGGATGAGATCCCCAGGTTCCATTCGTTCCGCGAAAAGTACGGTGGGAGACGCAAGAAACCGCCAACCCCGCTGGGACTTCTTCCTCTGAGGATTGGCAGCAAGCGCGATGATGCCTCAGAGGAAGAACTCCAGACTCCTCCACGGTCGAGGAAATCATCATCCAGCCCAGCGACTCACGCGAAGAAGGCGATTGTCCAAGCGCGACTGACAATGGTTCTGGAGCAAAACAAATCCAACCCTCTCGATGATCTTCTTGAACACATCTCGAAGCCCATGGATCCATCCCAGGCATTATCCCGTCCCATCAGCTACACCTCCGACGGCGACCGCTCCCTCCTCGGCCACCTTGAGTCCGAAGCCTCAGCGCTCGAAAAGCGGTGGACCACCCTCCACAAGAGCATCTCTCGCAACAGCCTCAACAGCATCCTCTCCCTCTCCGAAACCATTCCGCCGGCCTCAGCACAGCGGAACTCACTCCATAGGCAATCACTCCTGAACCTCAACACTATCGTAACCCGCCGTCTCTCGCACCGAAAATCTAGTTCCTTCCTGCCGGCGGTGGTGTTCCAGGGTACTTTCACGCCAAGGTTTAATGAGGATTTTCGACATATTATAGAGTTTATCACCTGCGGAGATGTTGCAGAAATAGGGAAAGCACAAGGGGTGGCAGCGTTGCCGCCGGCAACGACACAGTATAGGCCGAAAGCGAGTGCGAAAGTTTTGATGATTCAAGACGGGGATGTTGGTGATCTTGCCAGCCCGAGAAAATCGGTGCCTGGGAGTAAACTTTGGAGCCCGGCGACGAAGAAAGAAATGGTGGTGGGGGAGAACAAGTTGCACAAGGGTTTGTGGACACCGGGGAGGCCACGGGAGAGGGATGAGAAATGTGAGGCGCCGGCTGCGATGCAGACGAGATTGAGGAAGAGGTTTAATGAAGAGGTGCTCGCAATTGCGAGTAAGAGGTTGTGGATCAAGGAGGAGGTTGGGGAGGTGGGGAAAGAGGGGTTGTGGAGCCCCGTGAGGAAGAGGGGAAAGAAGGTGATGTTTATGGAGGATGTTGTGACTGGTATGTTTTGCTTCCTCCAGTCACGTGAATTGAGTTAACTGTGTGATAGTTGAAGCTACAGGGGCTTTTGGTGCACTGCAGATGCTGACGACAGACTCGCCGCCGCCTTTACTACCCCCCATCCCACAGTTGGAGAGCTTGGAGAGCTTGGAACTCGGTGATGTCGCTCACGTGTACCAGAACAAGCCGCTACCAGAGCTG
The DNA here is from genome assembly GCA_004786065.1 of Ascodesmis nigricans. Taxonomy (NCBI): domain Eukaryota; kingdom Fungi; phylum Ascomycota; class Pezizomycetes; order Pezizales; family Ascodesmidaceae; genus Ascodesmis; species Ascodesmis nigricans. The sequence continues at coordinate 249,917 of ML220143.1, read as the reverse complement.
CCAATGCCCGCTGAATCAAACGAAGATGAAGGAAATGTGACTACAGTCGCCATATTCCCTACTCTTCGCGCTTTCAAACCCCTTCCGCCACTGCCAAAGCTAGAGTTGATGGATGGGCCAATCTTCGAACCTTTATTCCCATCAGACTCAATGTTCGTGGATATCGACGCTTGGGGATACACCCGAACACCGCTGGTGAACCTGGATACAGCCTGGAAAGTCGTGAACCGCGCTTTCACAACTACGCCCAAGAGGATTTATGCTCGGGGTTACGCACGGTTAGAAAAGGAGCTCCTGGATCTCAGGGGTTTGGTAGTCGGCCAGACAAATGGAAAGGCGACAAGCCTTTGGGCCTCTGCATCATCACATCAGGATGCGTTGGTGATATGTAAGCAGAACGAGGTCTGCGTGCCACATTGGTCATCACCGCCAGGCTCTGGCCCTCGGTCCCATGTCGGAGTTCTGAATCGGGTCGTTGCCTTGCCTCGGGGAATGGAGGTGTTGTCGGAGAGCACCGAAGGATTGTGTGATGTCAAAGCTGCCGGTGGGCAGAATGGTGGTGATCATCAAGTGGCCTTTGCACCTGGCAAATCGTCACGTCTCTTCAAGCGCATTGGATGGAAGAGGATCACTGTTCGCTCTCCTACACGGCTGGGAGCTTCCTCCAGGCAAAAGGGAGCGTGGAAGCGGCGGTTAAGTTCGCTACCGCGTTTGAGCAAAAAGGCTATTTCGACCTCAAAGGCCTCGTGGAGTGCAACCGTGCATCCAAGACGGAGATCTTGGAGAGCCATGCCCACCTTTCGTAATGATCCGGCTCTCGCCAACTCGCCAACACCAACAATCTCCACCAATCCCCCCTCTCCACCAACCAGAGTCGGCGATCCCTTGCCCACGGTCCGAGACGCCGCTGCACCCCACGCCCCATCACAAATCTCCGGACAGGCGACCGTTCACGCGTCCGCAACTTCATGCATGGGGGCCTCTTTTGCGGCCGATGTCAAGCATGCGCAACACTCTCTCCACGTTGATCTCAGAGAGGAGGTGAGCTCTCTAGCTTCTTCGCGGAAAGCGCCATGCCATGCGACAGAGTCTCCAACACCAAGCGTGAGTAGTCTCATCGCAACACCCACCCACTACTATGGCTATGTTGTGAATGACGAAACAGGGCGATCGACATTGCCATCGCCATCACCCTCACAAGCAAAAACATGCTGACGGCATCTGTGATATAAAGCCCTCGACCCGGAGTACACGCAATGAAGTCGACATCCACCGCCACCACCACCAGAATTACTCCGTGAACGGACGAATAACCCCACCGAGGCAGCCTCGAAACAGCAATAACGACAATAACGGCAGTTGTTCCACAACGCACCAATACCTGTTAGCGCCAAATAGCGCCGCAAACGAAAGCTCCGGACCAGCTCCCCGCATCCACATCCGTCCTGGCCGTCTCCACACTCTCTGGGCCCTGAATTTAACCCAGCCACATTTTCAGCCGTGTGAGGAGTCACAGAACCTTTCCTCTCCCCGGGAAACCTCTCTTTCCTCCGCCGCCGCCGACCCCTCCTCCCCACGAGGCACCGATATGGCTGCAACAGTATCAACACGCCCTCAACTCTGGACAAAATCTGCACCGAGCACCGCCGATCTTTTTTCGAATCCCCCTCCTGCTACTTTCCGGCCCAAGGCCACGCAAAAACCTGATCCGGTGCCTGTTTCTGGGTCATTGTGGACGAAGAAGAGCAAGAACAGCCCGACAAATAAGGAGTCGACAAGCGCAACGACAAAGCCGACACTCTGGCGAGCAGAGCCTGAAAAGTCTCTCTGGAATCACCATGGAGAGGAGGTGACGCTGGAAGACCTGGCTGCTGCGAGACGCGAGGTTGTGGAGGCATGGCCCCAAGAACGAGGCGTCTGTGGTCTCTTTGCGAATCAAAGTGACATTCAGACTGCACGGAGCAAGTGCCATGGAGTGCTGCCCAAAGTTGAAGATGGCCTTTGGCGCAAGAAAGTGGAGAATGAGGAGAATGCAAAGGCGCCCGAAGCCCGGCACACGACTTTGTGGGTTGGAAGATCACCGCCTACACCGATTTCGACTCCTTCGAGTTCGGGGGCTTCTTCACCCACTCTTTCTGACTCCTCTTCATCTGCGTCTTCGACTTCCACCATCTTAACCTCGCCGTCGCTCTGGTCTCCGGGTATCGACTCATCTACTGTCCCCTCGCTTTTCGCGCATCTTTCCATGGACTCCATCCAACGATCCAAGAGAGAAACCTCCGCCAACAACCTCCCCAAATTCTCGGAAGAGCTCTGGAAAGCACACACTCCCCTCCCCCTACAACCCTCGCTCTGGACTCCACCCATCAAGCCCACAGGCCTCTGGACCGCCTCTCCCACCACCATCGGGCCTATTTCTCTCCAAGATATCGCCGCGGAACGCAAATACGCCCAAAAGCTCCTCTGGAGCCGCAAGAGAGCCCAACGAACCACCGACGCCCCTCTCGTCGAACGCACCCACGTTCTGTTCCGACCTTCTCACGACCCCCTCCCTGTCATGTCTGGCCCTATGTGGAAGAAAACTACCCCGCCTAAACACTCCGGCCTGTGGAAGCGGAATGTCGCAGCACACACCGTCGCGCCGGGTACTGTACCACCGCAGGGCCCGCTCTGGAATGAACACACAGCTCGTCGTACAACCAGTGCGAAACCCGGGCGAAGTGAACCAAAGCCACAAGTCCGCAACATGCGAGACCTCCCGAAATTCACCGGGCCAATGTGGACGAAACCGCCAACCCACCCAGCCGCGAACAAGAAGCTCTGGGACAAAGATGAAGACCACCATCTCCCCCCCGCTCCAAAGCTCTGGAACCAGCAACCCGCGCGCATCACCACCATCACCAAACCCGAGAGAATCCCAGCCGTCAACACCACGTTTTCCCTGTCGAAGCAAGCATTACTATGGTCTCCCCCTTCCGCCCCCTCCGCCGTAAAAGTAAACGAAGCCTCCACCTCCGTGCACGGCCTATGGTCCCCCACCACCGCCCAACGCACCACCACCCACCCCCCCATCCGCCCCGCCCTCATCAAACGCCCCCCCTCCACCACACACCTCGAGAAAGCGACTGGCGCGCTGTGGGGCGAAGGCGATATGCCACCGGCGCTGACGCGCGTGAGCACGTTTGAGAGCGATGCGGTGAGTGATGGTGAGGATGATGGGGAGGAGATGGGGTTCGCGGGAATGGTGTTTGGTGGGTTTGGCGTGTTGATGGGGGGGTGGAAGGGGAGTGAGGGGGAGAGTGGAGAGGGACCGTTGGGGGAGTGGTTGTGGAAGAGGAAGGTGGAGATGTGAGGGGTGCTGAGTCGATGTGAGGTGTGGGGCTGGTGAGGGGCTGGTGAGGGTGTCATAGTGCGGGGAGGAAGCTGAGATGAGCTGAGCTGAGGAAGGGGTGAAGTAGGGTGAGGTGTTAGCGGTGCGGTTAGGAGTTTAAGGGATGGGTCGATGATGATATCACTGGTGCTGGCGTGTGGGTTTCTGGAACGGCGTTCTTTGTGTTTCGTTTTGTGTAGCATACGGCTTTTTCCGAGTCTGGCGGTGGAGATTTTGGCGACGGATTGTCACTCCCTGTGTTCTTTTTCGTCTTATACAAATGCCCCCACCACGCTCTGTGTGTGTGTGTGTGTGGGCGGGCGTGGGCGTCTTGTAGCGTTTTTTCTTCGTGTGGTGCGGTTGGGAGTATCTCGGATTATGGGTTTTGGATATGGGTTTTGTGATTGCGGGTTGCGGGTTGAGGTTCTGTCAGTTTTCTCTTTTCTTGTGTGTTCCGTTGAGCGTTGAGTTGAGCGTTGAGTGTTGAGCGTACTATATCGGGTCATGTCATGGGTGTATTCTGTTTTCCTTTGTTCAGCTTTATGGGTTTATTCGGGTTTGGATGGTTGGTTGGTTGGGTTAGTCCTGCGGCTGCTATCATTCGGATTTTACATCTACTCGCTGGTGTATCGTATCGTACTGTATTGCTTTTTGGGCTGCTTGTGTTGGCTTGATCAATCGATGTATCGTGCGTTTTGTTACTGTCTTGGTCGTAGTTGACTGGTGATTTATCGAGGTTATTGAATACCAACTCGGACCGGGTAGATATCACTTTTTCTGATCCCAAGACCCCGAGGTCCCAACGTTTCGCTTCCCGAGCAACATGCCTCATCCGGTCTCTCCTAATACCGGTAGATAGAGAAGCTTTGCTTCAACGTGGGGGTTCAGTAGGCGAGGTGATGCGGGGGGTGTGGGTTCGTTCGGGGTTGAGCAAGGTGGGGAGGGGAATTGTAGGTGGGTGGTGGTTGATGGTGGTGTTCTACTTGTGGGGGTACGAGCACGAGTAGAGTGCGAGATTAAGTTGGTGTAATGGATTCCAGAGTGACGGTGGTAGTTGTGTGGTGTGGTTAACGGTAGTAAGGTTAGGGACCTGGTTATGGGGGAGTGAAGGAAGTCGGAGGAGCGGCGGTGTAGCCATCATCTGCAGTTATTTACTGTCATCTACATATTGTCAGTGATGTATGTAAAGGTATTAGTCGCCAGGGATAGATAGATGGAGGGGATTTCTTGTCTTTTCGCCCAATTTCGAACACACTGCAGTGATGCGTCTTATCATGTTCATTATAAAAATGTAGACGGAGAAGATGGAGACGATAGCAAGCTAAACCTTCAAGATGCGGACGGCAATCAAGAACAAGTCCCCCCGTGGATTCTGAAAACATACCGATAGTTAACATCAAGGAAATGATGTACGAGTGATTGATTGACCAACACCGCGAATGAATCCGTGAAACGTCGTTCCAATAGCATCATTATCATTTTCAACATCGGAAACGAACGCCGCCGAGTTCGTTATCGACTCTGCAGTTGCCAAAGCCTCGTTTTCAGATATGCGCACCATTACACCACAGTCACGATATAGTAAACCTCACAGCGACGCCCGACGCCATAGACCGCCATGACCTCGACTCGATTGGCTTCCGAGATTTCAGGCTCACTCCTTCATCCAACTCGACTTAAGCAGTTCGACGATCTCGAATCCGTACCACTGTCCCACGCACCAACAGCCTCGCTCTTGCCATAACGGCGTAACAGCTTCACCGGCTGGACTGGAGAATCATGATGGGTAGATTATACAGGTAAGTGTCTTCTAAGATGTCTATTCCAAAACCAACCACGTAGCTCCATAACCCATCGCCATAGCTCAAAACACCAAACCGTCCACAACTGCATAACTAATCATGCCATGTGTTGGCATCCCCAAGTTTGCCTTCCCTTCATCATCAACAACAACAAGAACAACAACAACAACAACAACAACAACAACAACACACACAACCACGACCACGACCACGACCCCATCGCCGCCACCGTCTTCCCATCTCCACCTCGCGCCTCCACCATCTCTCACCCATGATCTACCATCCACCGTCTACTATACCAACGATCCTGACCGCCTCGACCACCATCCCAATGTCCACCTTCCTCCACCTCTCCCCCTCGCCCTGCCGCACCCTCCACCCCTCACCCTTTCCCTTCTCCACCTTCACACACTGCCACGTCTGCCGTCACCCCAGTAGAGTACGTACGTACCGTGGTGTCGCCCAGATTCAATAATTCCAGTGCTGTTGCGTTTCCGTGACGGAATTCCCGCGCCATGAGACTATACCTAGCGTAGACACGATTACCCTACGGCCCGGGTATCCATGATCATGATCATAATGAAAACGTTGTTTGAAGTCCAAGTTCAGGTTTGTGTCAAGTCCACCTCTCTCGACCCCACAACCTGCTGTCCCGATTGTGGCCGCCAGGAGGCATTCAAACTCCCAGATGCTAAATTATTATATGTATATCCCCTATGTGCCCTCTGGATATACACTTTACCGGGGACAATAATAATAATCCCCGCCATCGTGTTTCAACCGAGTAACAGATCATGACCCACCCACGCTCCCGGGTAGATCGGCCACGGTAGGTACGGATGGAGATTGGTGTCTTATCGTAGTACCATATATCTTAGATTCAGTCGACCAGATCGACACCGATACTGATACCGCGCGGGCGTGTCAGATTGTAATACTAATACGACAGCATACAGCATTTAGTTAGAGTTCCCTACTGTACTATACATCCATCTAACACGCTATCTATCTCTGTCACTGGGTAGCAGTATCGATATTGCTATGTACCATATCCCGCACTGATACGGATACTCCATACCCGGCCTCCAAAAACGCGATTTTTACATGATACAGTACTATACACGGCACAAGTACATACTAAAGTAGAGTATACTCTACCGCACAAGCTCCCTCGAATCTACATACATGTACATACGGCGATAATCCTGATAAAACACACCCAGCTCCCAGCCCCCCCCATGAATCCATAACTCGGCCGACCCGGAGGAATCGGAGTTCCGGAGCCCTCGCCGGCGGTGGGTGGCTGGGGGGACACGATTCGATCCGATCCAGTCAATCCGTTCAGCCTCATCAGCGCTAACGACCACCAATTCTGCCGTGACCATGTTCGTGTTGGTTAGCAACGGTAGCAACAGTAAGAGATGAAGGGATGAAGCGGTCTCGGAAGCGGAAGCGGGTGTTGCCTTGCCTTGCTATTCGTGCGTTGTTGTTCGTGGTACAAAACCCGCGCGTTGACGGTCGAAGCAATAAATAAACAAATAAACAACGCGCGCGCGCGCGCTGGTGCTGGCGTTGGTGTTATGTTGGTGTTGGTGTTGGCGCGTTTTGTTACCCCTGAATCTGGGGTGGGTCTGGTCGGGTGCGATTCCCAGCCACCTAGCCACCTTCTCGACGGGAGGTGGGAGAATTCAGGGAATGAAGACGAAAACACCCAGGATTGAGGATTGCGGATACCATGATTAATGAAGATGGGGATGAAGAGGAACAAGATCACGATAAACATAAAACCATCATTGCCATAAAACCCGTCAAATTCCTATTCCTATTACACGCGTACACATACACCCGTAAAAACAAAAAAAAAAAAACAAAAAAAAACCCAAAGCAAACCCAACTAACACAACACCAACAACAACAGAATCATGACAGAGGTCCACACACGATCGGCAAACAAGTACAAAGGAAACCCATGATACTCATCATCATCGCATTGCGCACATCCGCCACACTATTCCCCTTTACCCAACAGCCACTTACAACTTGTGGGCAAGGTGAACAATCTTGTAGTCGACGGCGAGCTCCTTTCCGTTATCATTGAGGACGAGGATACGGACGGAGCCGGAGCCACGACCGAAGGCCTCCTTGAGGCGGCTCCAGAGGTGGCCCTGGTCGACGACCTTGAGGCCGTTCTTGATCTCGCCGCTCTCGGTCATGGCGACAAGCTTTCCGTCATCGCGGATATCGATGAGGCGGTACTGCTTGAAGACAGGGCCGAGCATGGAGTGGAGGACCACGGACGGGGAGGGGTGGGAGACGACGCAAGGCTCCTCGTGGAGCTGCTTGGTGAAAAGGTCAACACCGAGGTAGCGGTGCTGGCCGGTCTGAGCAGAGGTGGTGATGCGAATGATCTGGCACGGACGGTGCTGGAGGATCACGAGATCGCCAATGCGGATGTGGTGGCAGGGGATGGTGAAAGTAGAGGCCTTGCGGGTGTGCGCGGAGGAGACGGCGCTGGCATCGGCATACTTGGAGGAAGAGGACTTGCGGTCGCGGACTGAGTAGCCAGCATCCGAGAAGGCATCAGACTCACTCCGGGCAGTGAAGTTGCCCTGGTTCTGGTTGTGCTCGTAGTGATGGGAGTCGTACTTGGCCATTGCGAGTTCGGGTTGGGACTTGAGGGATTCCGAGATGGAAGAGATGGAAGACCGGGAGGACTTGGACTTAAGAGAAGGGGCCTTGCGGTGGGTCTCCTTGACGATGTGGGTCTCGGAGATGATAGACGAGGGGGCGGAGTGGTCGCTAGAGTGAACCGAGAAAGTCTTGGAAGGCTTGCGGGAGGGGGCGGAGTGGGAGTGTTCGCTCAAGCCCGAATGGGAAGAGTGAGACGAGTGAGAAGAGTGGGAGGAGTGGGAGGAAGCGGAAGAGTTGGAGTTGGCGCGGTGACGCTGGATGTGCTTGACGACCGGAAGGTGAGAAGCTACGCTGTGGGCGACGTCACGAACTTTGTTGAAGCTGTGGCGGCGGAAACCGGAGCGAGAGGAGTCCGAAGAGGAAGAGGAAGAGGAAGAGGAAGAGCTAGAGCTGGAAGAGCTAGAGGAGGATGAAGATGAAGAGGAGGAAGAGGAAGAGGAAGAGTCGTCGCGATCCTTATAGATCTTTGTCTTCTCGACCAGAATAGTAGTGTGGGGGCGGTGAGAGTGGTGGTGAACCAACTGCTTCAGGGGGTTGTGAGAGTGGTGGTGGTGGTGGTGATGCTGCGAACGAGCGTAGTCGGAATGGGACTCTTTGATACGAGTTTCCGTGATTTGCTGATGCGAACCGTGACCTTCCCGCTCGTGCTCGAGGAGAAGAGGAGGTGCCGAAGACGACGAGGGCTTGTGGTGCTCAACTATGTGCTCCTCGTGGACAATGGATTCGTGATGGCCTTCCTTGCGCGAGTACGACGACGGGAAGACACTTATGGGAATCGGGACGCGAGCGTCAAAGTCCAGGGTGCCAGCTTGAGTGATTCTCCGAAACTTCTTGTCTTCTCCTAAAAGACGACAAGAAAGGGAGAATCCTTCTTGCTTACTGAAGGGTTGTTAAGGGGATTGAGGATTGACGCGGAAGCGTTAAGCCGGCAAAGCGATTGGAGCGTTGGAGGCGGAGCGGAAGTTGGAAGCGGGTTGAGGAGCGGAAGAAGCAGCGGAGGATGGAGGGAGGAGTTCAAGTAGGGTTCGACGAAGGGTAGGTAAGCAGATACTGCAGCCAAGGGAACGACGAATCTAACACTCTGGGGGTGGCTGGGAACCTGCACAGTGTTGGATGCTGGTTGGTTGATAAAAAGCCGGTTTTAGGGTGCTGACAGATGCGTCTCTTTCCCATATTCCATTATCCCCTTCGGCAGCCATGGAAGAGAGAGTACCCAGGCGGGAAAGGGAAGGGACCTGCAAACTCCGAGCTGAGCCTGTGGAGAAAGCCCGCGTCCATTCGTTGAAAGTAGCCAGCCTGTAACAAGACGCCGTTATTTCTCAACAGAGAAAACCCTCAATTCCCTCCACTCACGTGTGTCCACATTTGTATAGTTCCTTTCTCCAGCCTCCGGGGAACCACCCCCAGCCACCTGATTACACAGGGCTAGATACCGGTCTCCTACCTGCCTCCCTCGCGCCTCAATTCCCGAGACCGGAAGTCCTGCGGACCGTGCGGGAAAAAATGCCTACAGTTGACCTTCTAGGCGGTTCTCCACATCAATTTCTCAATTTCCCTCCGATCGTGTAGCAATTCGATTCGTCCATGGTCCAGAAAGAGCCTTGTTGACGATTTCGACGGGTCTGTTTACTTGCACTTGGGACCAACCGCCGCTTCTCCGTGTGAGTGTGAGTGTGTGTGTCTGTCGAGAGACGATCTGGTCTCACCCCACGTTCGTTCCGCACAACCATAACGCCGCTTCTCCGGGAAATTGCGTTCACACAGGAAGGAGCCGTGTGTCGAAAACGGCAACAGAACTCTCATCCTTGACCACTTGCATGCATGTGTTTCAACGCTGCCTGAACTTCAGCTCTGTTTGGGTTTCCAAAGTCGATCCTGTTTGGAGGCCTGCCTCATCCTGGGGCCTGGGGCGTCTCCAAATCCGCTTATCGTTGCAGCTCCCGCACACCATCATCTCCATCATCTCAAACTGTCATAACCGCACCGTATGAGGCGTGCAGATACCGCTATCCTGCACATCCCCCCCCCCCCCCCCTTCTCCCTTCTGCTGCCCCCAGTGTTCCAACTCGCACAATCCAACCAGCAGCATGGAACGCTCGCGATCATCATGAATATCTCGCCTGCAGCCGATGAGCCGCCGAGGTAGCACCAGCCCCGTCCCGTCCCAACCAATGGTCGCGGCTTCGGCTTTATTCGTTCGCAAGGAGGAGAGGGATAAGGAGCTAGCGCGCCTTTTTTCAGCTCCGATCCACCCCAGCCAACAAAAAGCTGACGAGCTTTAGCAGAATTGAGATAGGCGAGGTGGCAAAAAAAAAAAAAACCACGGCTACCACTACGGCTACGACTACGGCTACGACGACCACGATTTCTGGTGCGTGCGGCTCTTCGTGTCCCCCCCCCCCCCGCCATCATCCATCCATCGCCCAGCCCGCCATTTCCCTCCGCGATTTTTATACGATCGGGGGCTCTCAATCTCAGACCAGCCCATGGGGGTTTTTAGGAGGTTGTCTCGGTTTTTTCGATCCCCGAAATGTCGACGACCACAGACCCATGATGCGGAGAAGGCCCGAGGGATCACCACACTCCGCTCCGGTAAGGCTGTCTGTCTGTGATGTGGCGTGCGGCTGCGGGAGGGTTCGATCTCATCACCTCATCATCGCCGCCCCCGCCGTGTCCGCTTCGGCCGTCAGGACGAAGGAGGGCTGGAGGCTGGAGCCAACAAGGGCGAGAACGGTATGCTAGATGCCACCTATTTTAGTTCATCAGCCAACAGACCGCGCTATATACCACGAAGAGCTGTTTGGTATAGTAACTCGCCACAGCGGCTTGTACTTCCAAAGAAGAGGCTAGTACCGACAACAGCGCCAGCCATGATGATGGTGATGATGGCGATGATTCTGGCGATGGCGGAGGAGCGGGCGAGGAGGTTGGATTCGATTGCGGATTCGAGGAAGGCGGAAGCGGTGAGGAGTGCGAGGCTGTCTTGACGGCAGGACTGGCAATTTCTCGATAAAGAACTTGTCCCATCAAAGTTCAGAGCACGGCCACCGCCAAAATTGTGTAGGATTCGAATCTTCGACAACCGACGTTTTCACGCAAGAGCCGGCCTCGTTTACGGGTGTTGACCGAAATGGCGGCATTGGCGAACGTGCTTGATATGGGTCGGGGAGTGCTTGAACGATGAACCGTTCAACACCACTCAAGGGCGCGGGGAAGCTCTAGATATCTATCTATTCGAGTCTGCGTTGATCATCGAGATCCAGCTTCGAGAGAGAGTGACGCGGATTTGTGGGTACCCGGATGGCCATCAAGACGATTCAGCAGAGTCATCAGACACGCCATACCTGTTTGAAATGCAAAGAGCAAGAACCACGACGAAGTCCGAAAGGGTGTACTTTAAGAACCGCAAAATATTTGAGACCAGTGGGCCATATCACATGATTTGCACAATGGACATTCTAAAATATATAGTTCTACTACAGTACATTGATCACAACATATTTCATCTCATGTAGTCACAACATACTTTGCACAAACTCCAGCAGATAGATAACTTCAACCTTAACAGAGAGCAGACCCATATCACGCCAACTTCTTCACTTTCCTCATCACCTCCGAGTCTGATCCCTTCCGACTACTCGACCTTCCGAGCACTATACCGCCTCTCATCGTCGCCCGCGATAACAATTTTCACAATGGCAGCCACTTACACCACCTCCAACACCGCTCAGACTCCCGTGTCAACCCGCACCCATGAACCAGTGTATACAGGCTACTACGACCTCACCTTTGCGTTTACCGGCTGCAATTGGACTCTCAACCTGGACTCCACCACCAAAGTGTCCAGACTACAGATCAACGACTTCCGCAATGACATCGAATACAGCATCTGCCAGGCATTACATAACCCACTGTGCAAACGACATAGTACTGGCCGGCTGGTGGTAAAGCTGTCTGTGTTTTGGTTGCAATATGTGGCGGGGCTCCTGGTTTGTACTAGGACGAAGTGTCAGCATCCCCGCGGGCCGGAGTGTGTGGTGTATTGGCAGGGTCTTGAGAGGTTTCGAGACACGTTTGATTGCATTATGCGGTGATGGGATGTCACCGGGGGTGTCGGTTGAGAACTCGGGGTTTCCGATATGATCAATGATGATGAGATATGATTGCATCGGATGGAGTTTACATCTTGATAAAAAGCTACTATACCTCAGAAAGCGGGCGCTACAAGTAAAATATTACAGTAATGAATAAAACATAATCCTATTCTCCCATCTCTCTACCTCTACCTCTACCTCCCATCAACTCCCTCTCCCGTCACCACCTACAACCGCTTCCCCATCATCGGCGCCGAATGTCTCCCCCCTCTCCTTCTCCCTCCTCTGTCTCTCCCTCTCCTTCGCCCTCTCCCACACCTCCCCCACCCCCCTCCCCACCACCACCACCCCCGTCAGCCCACTAAAAACCTCCCTCCTCACGTCCCTCGGCAGGCCCTCCACGCACCGATAAACCCTCCCCCTCTCCCTCCTCACCGCCCTCCTCTCCTCTTTACTCGTCTTCCCTTGCACAATCGGCGCCGCGAACCTCACCTTCACCTCCCCGTTCTCGCGGAGCTGTTGCCGCCGCCTTCTTTGCTCGAGGCGGGTGTGCATGAGTTGTAGTACGTTCTCTGGGTTGCTGTTGTCCGCGGCGGTATTGAGATGGGCGGTGGTGCTGGGGATACCCCCAAGTGAGGCATTGAACTCCTTTACCAACCCGAGCCAGGCTTTCTCCCTCCTCCGCTGCTCATCTGAGTGTTTCTGGTGGTCGAGGCGGCGGAGCTGGAGGGCGAGGATGGGGTTGGTGAGAGAGCAGTGGGCACAGAGGGTGGGGATTGGGATGGGCGGGGTGGGAATGGGGGTGGGGTTGGGGGTTGGGCGGCAGGTGCGGTGGTGGGCGCAGGTGCGCGTGAGTTGGGTGAGGGTGTGGTGGCAGGGGAAGTGGAATATTTCGTGGTGGCACATTTGGGGGGTTACGGAGAAGGTAGGGGGGAGGGGAGGGGGTATAGGGGAGGGAGGATAGTGAGATAAGATATAACTTGGAGGACGTTGGAGGCTGGTGGAGATGCGATGGTAATCTTAATGATGGCCCCAAGGCGGATGATGGGAGCAAGACGGTAGCTTAGTCGACAAGACGGAAACTAGAATCCCGGCCGCCAACATTGGCAAGTAGAATCAAAATAACGAACCGCCGCAATGGGCGAACCGTCAAGTAGGACGTCTTCCCACCCCGGTTGATACTGCGACGTGACATTCCATGACCCGTCCCCGCCACCCCAAAATTTCCATATTCTCCACCAATTGAAGAAACGGTCCAAGTAGAATAGAAATAATACTCCAAGGCCCCTACTTTGCATCGCACCTACCCATAAAACACCCTCTACTTCTATCTCACATCACTCCGCGTCCTCCCCGCTCCCTCGCCCGACACCGTCCACAAACCTCCTCCAACACAAAATCCAGTTTCTTGATGCTCTTTCTCCTACAGTCTCTATCCCTGAAACGGCGGCGGGGCAGTGTTGCTCCATCAACCAGAAGCCGCGGTGTGGGCAGGTGCGGTGGTAGTGGAAGTAGCGGGTTGTGCTCATTGCGTGTGAGGGGGAGGATGTCAAGACGGGAGAGAGGGAGAGAGAAGGGAGAGGGGGATTTGATGTGAGGACGAGAAGGCATGATGAGACGGGACACGGTGGAGGGAAGATGCGAAGATGAGAACGAGTTGAATGTTAACGCTGATGAAAATTAAGAAGTGATATGATGACCAAGCTTTGTCATTCAAATCCAAGTTTAACCACCGCCACAGGCAGCAAGTCGAAAGGTATCGAGGAATAAACATCTACTCTTAATCCATATATATCGAGCAAATCCAGACAATTTCATCCCAGTTGATTTCCTTTCATCAAACACCAAACGCCCATTACTCCGTTCTTTTCACCAACGTGACCTTACACGGTCTCTGGCTATTACTATGAAACGCTGTGACATCGTCAGTATCATCCGAACTATTTTCCAGGCTTCAACTTACATCCAATATAAATATGCTGCAACACCATGTCCTTATCATCGACATCCACCAGTTTCATCTCAAACCTCCTGAACAGCGCCGCGATGGCCATGTACAGCTCTGCATACGCCAATTGCCGCCCTAAGCAGCTCCTGGACCCCTTCGACAATGCGACGAGATATGTTTCTCTCTGGAGCCCCTCTTCGCCGAGCCATCGCGAGGGATCGAACTTTTCCGGGTCTGGGAAGACGGTGGCGTCGCGATGTTGCATGTATGCGGACATGGAGACCATGGTGCCAGCGGGGAGATAGTAGTCTTTGTATTTGATACCGCCTTCGGGGACAACGCGGGGGAGACGCATGGGGACGGCATCGCCACAGCGGAGACCTTCTTTGATGCAAGCGGAGAAGTAGGGGAGGCAGTCGAGCTGGGCATAGGGCATTGGGGTGTTGATGTCAGGGAAGGCTTCTTTAAGTTCTTGAAAAAGCTTCTCGTGGACGTCGGGATTTCGGAGGATGTTATAAATGGTTTTGGTCATTGTGCAGGCAGTGGTCTAAGAGGCTGGGTTAGAAAAAAAAGCCTTCAAGTAACTGGGGGATCATTCACCTCAAGTCCAGCGGCGAGGATGAAGAATGATTCATCAACCATGTATTCAAGTGAAAGATTTCGCTTTTCACGGATTCCGGGCTTGAGGAGTTCTTTGAAGATGTTTGTCCTTTTTCCAGGTCCATAGGTCTCCTTTTCCAGTTCTTCCGGTGACAACGAGGCAAGTCTCGTGACTTCGTCTTCTCCCATCTATTCCATATCGTTAGTGATTTCTCATGTTCATCGATAGATGGATAAACTTACCAAGTAAAGATAAAAGAATCCAATATCTGTCGGCTCCATCTTCTTAATCCATTTCCTAGGAATCAACCTAACGGTCCGCGAAATCGGTGCGTCCACTTTGAGCCACCGCGAGAGGTACATATCCGCGACCCAGAGCAAAACACTCTTTCCGGTAACCGCATCCAGATACGGTTTTCCAAGATCCTCTCTGCGCAGCATATCCAGGCCCTTTCCGATGCACATTTCCATAATCACATCAACCGTGAACGCTCTTGTCACTGCGTGGATGTTCAACTTGCCGTTAGAGGTGTTGGAGACTTTGGTGGCGCGGTCGACAAGGTAATCCACTTTTTCTTGAAGCATTGGATTCATGGCGAGGATAGACGGGCGCGCGAAGAGGCCTTCGAGGGGAGCGCGCAGGAAACGGTGAACTGAGTTGGATTGCGCCGTCATGATTGATTTGATACCCCAAGCACCATAGAAGAATCCGGGTTTGGTAAACTTGGTGCCCATGTAGTAGATGGAGTTGTAGAACTCGGGATCAGAGATGTGGACTTCATCCGGGTTGAGTCTGATGATTGGGCCTGTTGAAATTGATCAGTCATTGCGGGTTCAGATACCAGAGCTTCAAGGAGAGACGCACCGTATTTCTCATGGTCTTTACTGTACTGCTGAGGCCATCTTCCGTTCCTGAAAAATGCGTAATAGACTTCCCGATTGTACGTGATTTTGCTAAGAGGTGCGCCGGGAATCTTCGCGAGCGGGTGAAAGAACAGACGGTACACGGCCAGCGTGAGAGCGTACAACACTGAGAGGACGACCGCACCGCCGATGAGCTCAGGAACGGTATATCCAGAGAGCTTAAGGATCCCCATAACGTTTTAGAACGCGATTGACGAGGACCCAGTGTTGGAGGAGACGTATGGGAGAAGATACGTTCGGGGTCTCTTGCGTCTCAAGTACAGGCGAGAAGCCAGTTACAGAGGGCGACACTGCGTGCGATGGTGAGCTCGGCACCTGCCTGAACATCCTAGTGCTGTGTAGGGAGGTGGGGTATGGTGTAATATATGCAATGCAGGCCGGTAAAGAGATGGTGCCGAGTCCAATGAAAAACGAGGGCTTGCGCGCGAGTTCTGATAGAAGTCGGACGAGAGAGCCGCGGTCATCTCAACGTGGAACCTCTAAGTGGTCTATGAGCTGGTGAAATACGATATGTCCTGAGAGGATTCTGTGCTAGACGCGGGCGTTCCTGGAGATAATGCGAGAACGGACTTGATGCTACTTTAGGATATGTCAGAAAGAACCGGAATCGAGGCAAGCCGGGAAAACTTACCAGCTGAGAACTGGAAGACATGCAACCAAAAGGTGCAGATGATCGCCTCGACCTATCACCAGATCGCATTCCCGATGATTATCCACTCAGAAATGGGACATCACCAATACAATCAGAAAGCACCCAGCACAACAACACGCAACAAACAACACACATTAATGCCAGATGACACCAACACATATCCCAAATACAAATACAAACCGAAACATCATAACGCCAACTAAACCATCCAACACAAATACAAGCAAAAACAACGAAAATCAGAAACACAAAATCCAACCCGCGAGCGAACAAACAGATCAACCCAGAAAAAAACACGAAAAATCACAAAAAATCACAAACACAACTAAAACACACAAGCCAAAAGAAAGAAGGAAACAAACCCACCAGCACAGCCAACACACGTTGACTCCCAGCACGTGCCATCCCCATCGAAAGGATATCATCACACACCTACTAACATGTCATCGACCACCATCTCAAACGGAGACCGATTCCCAAACCTCCGAGACCGCGTCAATCCAAGGGACAACCACGGAATCACGACGTAGCTGAGGCCGTTGGCACTGCAGACTTCCGCCGACTCTTCTCCTTCTTCGGGATGGAGTGGAGGTGGGTGAAAAAGTCCTCCATATAGGTGGACTGGGCCTCGCCGGTCGGGACAGTGGTTTCAGACTTCGGTGAGGTGATAGCCATTCTCTGGGCCGGTGTGGGACCAAAGGGACGGGACGCAGCCTCGTGGGTATCCGGATCGATGTAGCGCCCAGTGGCAGCAATACGAAACAAACCTTCAACCCTGGTGAGGGAGTGCTCCCAGTACCTCTGAATTCCGGCACCGTCCATGATCAGGAGGTCTCCGTGATTGAGGGTAACCGAGAATTGCGGGATACCACTCTTAACATCATCGACATCCAGACCAGGGAAATGGCATAACTTGTTCTGCTTCCAGCCGGCCCGGAAGCGGAAACCCATTCGTGCAGGCGCACCCAAGGAAAGCGAAGCAACAACTGGTCCAAGACCGACTTCATCGTCGGTATGGTAGTTCATGCGCATGTCCTCGAGGTACGCGAGACTCAGGACTTCGTTGAAATCCCGATGTCCCGGACACAGCTTTCCGACTTGCTCGTTGAGCATACTCAGGACATTCTGAACCACGACCGGCGCATCTTCCATCTTCACCGTGTCCTGGTCAACCACATAATGATATGCTGCCCCACAGTTCAGGGCAAAGTTTCTAGTGTAGCTAGTTCCACACATTGTGGTGACCTGACCGCGCTTGAAGGGGAGTTCAGGGTCCTGGTACCTCTGAAGAAGCTCATCCATCCCCAGCTTCTTGTTCAGCTCGTCAGAATTCTGGACGTGGATGACCGTCCCAACCGCTGGTCCAAGGTCGTAGCGCACAATAGTTGTGGCCCCGTTAGTTTCGACCTTGACGGGAATGTTATAACGGTTATTGATGGCGGGGATGGGAGCGCCAACGTAACGATCGCGATGAGGCTCTCTGAGCTGAGAGGCAGTGTAGGTAACATGAAAACCAACCTCACGAGAATACCCACACGTGCAAACCCACCCCTTCCATGAAGTTCGAGCGCAGCAATTCCCACAAGCAGGACAAACGATGCCTTTCCAGAAATCACGGTGGGCATTACCCAGCTCCGCGTTCCGATCAAGAAGCAGGCCATCAATGCTGGGTGCAAGGGGGGAAGGAACAACATAGTTGGGGGGAACTGGGTGACGAGCGCGGAGGAACTGCTGGGTGTAATGAAGATTGTGTGCAGCGGATTGTCCATCGAGCTTCCAGAACTGCTGGCAAGTCGAATGGATGCACAGAAACCCTTCCTCATAGATACGCGGACTCTTCTTGTTGCAGGTGGCGCATTCCCTTTCCTCAATCGCGACTGCAGGGAGGTATTCTTCGTTTTTCCCGGGCATTCCCTGAGGAGCCCACCAGCTTGACTCTTGAAGTCCCACCTTCTCGAAACGATACTTGAAGCGGACGTGCCCCGAGAAGGGATCCGGCTCCGTCCAAGCATGCGTTATCATGAACCAATCGAGAACTTGATATCGGTGGGGCATCTTGGTGGGGGAAGTAGGACACTTCGAGCCTGGTCTTCGTTAGATGCGTTTGAATGAGGGTCTTTTTGAGCTTCTTACCCATGATCATGACGATCGGCTGCTTGTATTGCCAGTTATTCAGCATACACCGCACTGGGTTATCGTCCTTGAACTGGTCGTCGATGAGAGCACGCTCGTTCGAATCGTCGACCTCTGCGGACTTTCCGCCGCTGTGAATCCCGTTAACAGGTGTGCTCAGGGAGAAAATGGACGAGTTACCAATGACTGATGATGATCTGGCCATCCATATAGTCCCGTGGAGAAGGGGTTCCGTCGAGTAGGTAACCGTGAACAAAGCCTTCGGTGGTGTAGAGGCCGGCGTTGTAGGATCGATAGTAAGGTAAAGTGTCACAAAGGTCGGCACGAGTCTGTTTCGATTTTTTTTTATCAGCAAAAGCAGCGGGTGGAACGGGGATTGAGCCCTCACCGCCGCATGCACCGCTGGCTTGCCCACTGGCAGAGGCTTATTTGATTGGATCTCCGTCTTGTCAACCTTCTCTCTCTTCTGCGTCTTCCGTGGTCTTCCGCGAGACTGTTTGTTCTCTGACACGGTCTCTGCCTTCACTGTTGATGTATCATCGCCATCAGACTTTGAGGCTTTGGGTTGAGCTACTTTCTTCCTTCGACGCTTGTACTGACTCAGGGCGCTGTGCGCTGGCGCTGCGGTTATTCCCTCCTCCTTGGTCCGGGGAACGCACAAAGCTTCTAATCCATGCTTCTTACAATATCCACAGGGATCAGGAAATCCCCTGTCACAGAATCGTCGTTTATCAAGACACCTGTGATTCAAGTTAGTTCAAGCACGAATACAATGCATGATGGCCGGCGGAATATACGTCGAACAGGAGCGGACCATTCCCCAGCGAAAATCGTGTTTCTTAGGGTCGACTTCAACTAGGCATCCTGGGTTCTTGACAAGGCGCTCATCAATCTCATCATACTCGGGATACCCCCTTTCCTTGAATGCGGCGATTTGAGCCTCACTGAAAGAGACACGGACCTCCGGTGATGTGTCGGTGGTATTGGGAGGATCGAAATCGGGGTTTTCTACATTCGATCAGCTTTGTAACCTAGAAGTACCATCTGAGAAGCAAGTATATACCTTCATCAATCAGATTTCGTAGAGCGGCAAGGCTCTCAGGCTCTTTGAATCTTAACGTCACAAGATGTGTTGGACGGTTCTCTGTTGCAGCGGGGGTATCATCTCTCGGTACGTCTTCAGGGATCTGAGTCTCATTGACAGCATTATCTTCAGTCTGAAGCAGGGTTGGATCTATTCTGACGCGCTTAGCTGCAGACTCCTCCGGATCGGAAGACAGCTCTGTTGCTGAGCTAATTGCGCGGGTTTCGCTCTCAGAAGAGAGGGATGAAGACAATGCCACTGCTTGTTCGTAACTTCGTTTGCGAGTAGTGGGTTCAGTAGCTATCAAATAGTAATTAGTGTCACCTTAAAACCTCGAACTGACAGAACTAATGTCATACCCTGCAGCGTTGGTTCCGGCGCTTTGGGGGGTTCTGACACCTTCGGGTCGGGAGGTAGTTCTGTTGCTGAGATAACTGCGGATGTCTCGTTCTCAGAAGTGAGGGATGAAAGGGGTGAAGACGATGCCCTTGCTGCTTCATGGCTGTGACTGCGAGTAGTGGGGCCGGTAGCTACTGGCACTTTCTGGCCGGGAGGTAGTTCTGCTACTATACTGACTGAGCGGGTCGCGTTCTCAACGGAAAGAGCAGAAGAGAGGGGAGAAGACGATGCCCTTGCTGCTTGATAACTGCGGCTACGGGTCGTGGGTCCGGGAGCCACTGGCACCTTTGGATCGGGGGATAGTTCTGTTGTTGAGATGACTGTGGGGGTCTCGTTCTCAGGAGAGAGGGATGAAAGAGGTGAAGACGATATCCTTGCTGCTTGGTAACTGCGGACGCGGGTGGTAGGTCCGGTAGCTATCGAATAGGAATTAGTTTCACCCTAGAAGAAAATGGAGCTTGTAACATACCTTGTAGCTTGGGTTCTGTTGTTTTGGGAGGCTCTGGCACCTTTGGATTGGGAGGTAGTTCTGTGACTGTGCTAACTGAGCAGGTCTTGTTCACAGAAGAGAGAGGCGAAAGAGATGAAGACGATGGCCTTGCTGCTTGATAATTGCGGCTACGGGCCGTGGGTCCGGGAACTATGGAATAGAAATTAGTTTCACCCTTAAAAAAGACTCGAGCTGGCAGAGTTCATGACATACCTTGTAGTTGGGGTTCTGCTGGTATGAGAGGCACTGGCACGGGTAGATCGCTTTTCTCCACCTTGATGGTCTCCTCACTGATAGTCTCATCTTCATTCCGTTGCGTTCCGAATCGTTCAAGCACCACAGGCTCAGGCGTGGGTTCGCGGGTAGGAGGGTCAGACAGATCAGAGCTGTCAGAGTCATATGATATCGACATTGTGGGCGGTGACATTTGAGCTGGCGCCAGTGGTTGAGTCCCTGTAAAAAAAAACCAAAAGGGTTAGTAGACCTAATTCCAACGCAATGATCATAACATAATCGTTTCGGTTGCAGCTGTCCCCTGAGAGCATTGACCATCTCCTCAACCCGCCATGTGAGATACACGTGCGTTGTGACATCAACCACACGCCAATGAACAGCGTAA
Organism: Ascodesmis nigricans; assembly: GCA_004786065.1. NCBI lineage: Eukaryota > Fungi > Ascomycota > Pezizomycetes > Pezizales > Ascodesmidaceae > Ascodesmis > Ascodesmis nigricans. Next base: position 229,111 of record ML220143.1, on the reverse strand, counting down.
TGTTTACCTCAAGACCCCCAACACGGACCAGCGAACGGAAGGTGTAAAATGACGCAGGAAACAACTCACCCTCAGAGATAGAGTCATCAGAAGACGTTGCGTTGACTCCAGGATCGGGGTCAATAACGTCGCGGCTATGCATGTCAGGCATACCGGAGCTGCGCCGCTAAACAGGCGACGAGAACTTCCCTGGAGCAGAATGTCAGGTACGACCAAGAATAGAGCATGATAAAGACGTAGCGGGGAATCTTACGGTTCAGATGGAGGGAGGGTTGAAAACGGATGCGATGTGTTTCGGTGAGATCTGAAGTAAAGAGGGGAGCAGGAACTTGATGGATGAGGGAATGTTACGGTTCAGGCGAGGAGCTGAGAGCGGAAGGTGGGAGGAGGAGGAAGAAAGGAAGAAGTAAGAGAGGACAATGCGAGGCAACTGGGAGTCCCCGGAGGCCGAGCGCCCCGCTGCTGCTCAGCCTGTGGCTCCATTTCGTTCTCTATTACTTCAACTGATCCTTCCAAGGCCCTCATTTAACTCCTCTTATCAACAGCTTACGAATTCAAAATATCTTCGGAAACGCAGAAGGTTTAGATAACTCTTGCTACTTTGGTTGAATCGCCAATCATCTTGATGTTGCGAAGCATCTTGTATCCCTAGCAATACAGCGACTTGTACCTTCATATGGTCGACTTCAGGAATTACCTTAGAGAGCTCAACAGCCAGAACTTCAGCTCTGGTTGATTAAAGAGAAAATAACAGGCTACAAGCCGTCTTTCGGCCATTCTTGACAGCATTCGCTCTGTGGGTTCGGTCTTGTGCCTCACTATAGGCAAGGGACCTTCTAAAATATGTCAGACCTTTTTTTCACAGGATAGTTGACAACTTCAATCTTGAGAGCATTACATGTAGTTAATGTTGATAGAGAGAATCACCAGCTGTGATTTAATCACAGAATCTAACCCAGGCAGTGAAAGGGGGTTGGACCATTGCCGCTGGTTGGTGATGTTCCCCAGCTCAACCAGTGCAGCATTCCACCAACCTGTCTGCTAAACAGCAAAGCTGGCGGGCCCAATCTGTTGGGCGCTGAGTAGAATGGCACAGCAAATTGTGATCAGTGAGGAGTGGGCGTCTTGAAAAAGTTGATGCTGAAGGTGGACCTTTGCTGCCCGCTACACTGTTGCTCACTCGCAACCGGTGATGCTGGATGAGTCCAATAAACAAATACGCTCCTGGGGTAGACTCTCACATCATGAATACAGACGAACATTTGTTCTAGTTGAAGGGAAGCCTGGAGTGGTGAACAGTGACATGGGGATCCTGAAAGCACACTCATGTACGCTTTGGCGAATGGCGAGGATTACCCATTTGGAATCACCGCCTGCAGACAAAAGTACAATAATCAATCAATCTAGTCTTTATTCTACCTCCTTATTTTATGACTCTGATTATCTCTGAATGAAGTTCGTTCGTTATCGGTCCGAAAATCCCCAGAACTGCCACCAGGTATATTTTAAGCTCCCTAAATTTCCGTCCCGGATCTGTCCCGCCAGGCATCTTCTACAGCTCTATAGGACTGCAGTCGAAGTAATTTTACGTTGATCTTAGTCGTCCGTCCAGGGCCGCATGATTCTCTCGTTTGGTGTTGGGCACCTTCCCATCACCGTTGAGAACGCATTCAGAACGGATACCTAAGGGAGCGTTCATAAGACTCCCGCACAGTCATCACAAGGCGTTTACAAGATCTGTTGGGCCAACAAGCAGCACCCCACAGTCCGTTGAATGCTTCGCCGTGTGTGGTGATTGATGCCCCCGCTTGTATAAGCTTGGAAGCCGCACTTGCCAAACTCTAGAATAATTAGTTATGATTTTGATTATGGGGATGGCGGATAACAGTGGGGAACTTGCCAGGTCGACTGCACGCAAGAAATGCCGTTGGAGTAGTCTTTATTCAAGGAAGTAACAAGCATAGCGGCAGGGCTTGCCAGCGCTCCCAGTGCGTGGAACCCAAGGCAATTCATGATTATGGTTGAAATCTCAACCGGAAGGCGTTCCAAAGGGCCACATGATAATGCTGTTTTCGATGAATTCTCCACGCACTGAGAAATCCTATTTGGCGGACATGTTTGAACGGGAGTGCGAATGACTCTGTTTCGACGTTGAAATCTCCACCGCGGATACTTTGTGGGGTGCTGATGATGATTCTCATTTATTGTCCATTAAACCTCTGTGGGATAGGTATGTGAGGTATTTGGGGTAGATTCTTTGTGTGCGACGGTCATCTGGGGCGTTTGAGCTTCTGACCAGGTTGGCCATGTGGTCAGGCACAGGGGGCCATTTCATAGTAAGACTGGAGGACCGGGGAGGTCATTCTCGTAATGAAGAACAATAGTAGCCCAGGTGATCAGGAAACAAAGGTGAGGTCTGGGGTAGGGCGTGATGTGGAGGAGAGCTGGGGCGGGGTAAGAAGGTTCGATATCACGTGCTCAAATTTGTCCACCCATGACGTGCACAGAGCCGCGATGCACCTCCAAGGATCCTGGAATTCCCCGAGTTCCCTTCAATGCTCTCTCCAGCTCCATTGTTCAGGCTCCACTACTTCCTGAACATCCCATTAATCTCGGATTATACATTTGGCTACCCTCTTTTACAATCACAAGCTTCGTCCGCCTCGTCCGTTTCCACCGATTGAACGACCCCGACCGAAAGAGCTGTAGTTTCCGACCCGCCACAGATCGTGACAGAGAAGACCAGCAACCAATCGGCAGCTCATATTGTACGGAACGACCAGGTGTCCTGCAGCTTGGGAACACGTCTTATGCGCCTTGGGAATCTCGGCCGATACTGGAAGAACAAGTTTTCAGGGGTTTGAAAAGAGATAAGTGGGGCGTTAAGTCCTGTCGGGCCTTTGATTCTTCTTTTAGAGGTTGAAGGTGACGAACGTGGATATATCAGGTATGATTTGATTCTTCATGTAATTGGGCTCCAGTTATTTGCACTACACAAGTGGGTTGGTAGTCTGGAGCTTAATCTGCATTCATTACCGCTTTCGTTGTTCTAGTTGCTGATGGCTGCTTATTTATAAGGACCACATAGTATCTTCAACCTCCGGATTTTGACGCAATATGGCAGTCCCTTTTGTTGGTCGACTCGATATGTAAGAACCCCAGTTTGAGTTATTCTTCATCTACCGCCGGCTCCAGAAAGAGCCATATATTGCTTTTGGCGCAGTGCATTTGTCCGGTGGAGTTCAGACGGATGCCTGAGCACGCCAGCTAATGTCAAGTTGAAATCTAGAACTGAGTATGTCGCGCTCGTCATATCATTTCTCTTTATCGTCTTGGAAAAGCTCATTCGATTTGTTACACTTGCTCTCCGTGAGTACTTTCTGGTACCCGGCTCCTCAACCCTCGGCCCTCTGTTCGGTCCCTCAAGTGACCCGGATCTACCTCCAGACAAATACCGCTTTGCCACATTTATTTCTCTTTTTCTTGTCCTTCTCATGCTAATGCTCTTCTTCCCTCGCATAGCGGCCCCGATCATCAACTTTTGCTACAAAAGATCTCGGGCTTTATTTAATGCGCTTTCTCCAACCAAATACACGACTGTTACTTCGTCATCAGAAGATAAAAGCATTGTTGCCAACATTCGGGATGCAGATGGCTTTATAGAACTCTGTGAGATCTGGAATGATGGAACCTGGCGGGTTGAGGAACATGTGGTGCAGACATCAGATGGATACTTGCTGGGCCTGCATCGATTAGTCAAAATTGATCCAGAAGAGCAAAATATTAGACGAAGGGCGTCCAGATGGGATACTCGCAGCTCGGTCAGCGGAAACGGGGATCGTAAGGTGGTGTATCTGCATCATGGTTAGTGCTCCACTCGTGTGAGAGAGCCAGATCTGACATATCACAGGGCTGCTGATGAACAGTGAAGTCTGGGTATGCCAGCTTGAGAAAGACAAGTCGTTGCCGTTCGTTCTCGCCGAGAAAGGATTCGACGTCTGGCTCGGCAACAATCGTGGAAACAAATACTCGAAAAAGTCCATCCACCACGCATCATCGTCGAACAAGTTTTGGGACTTTAGCATCGATGATTTCGCGTTCTATGATATCCCCGACTCCATCAACTACATCTTGGAAACGACCAAACAGAAGACGCTTTCCTACATTGGATTTTCTCAAGGAACTGCTCAGGCTTTTGCCTCCCTGAGTATTCACCCGAAGCTTAACGAGAAAGTGGATGTGTTCATTGCATTAGCGCCTGCTATGAATCCGGCTGGATTGTATGCTTCCATGGCGGATGCGCTCATGAAGGCGAGCCCAAACTTGATGTACCTCTTCTTCGGACGAAAGAGCATTCTCGGTTCAACAACCTTCTGGCAAAGCATTCTTTGTAGGCTTTATCTTCCATCTGCTTGACCATTCACTGACCTCTTCCAGATCCCCCCATTTTCGTCCGCGTCATCGATGCCTGTCTCGGCGGTCTCTTCAACTGGCGCGGCGCCAACATCTCGCTGAACCAGAAAATCGCCGCCTACGCCCATCTCTACTCCTACACATCCGTCAAATCCGTTGTGCACTGGTTCCAAATCATGCGCAACCGCTGTTTCCAAATGTACGACGACGAAATGCAGACGGGGTTTTTATCCTTCACTGGGCGAAGCTTCTACAAAGTCGCGCGCTTCCCGACGAAAAACATTACCACGCCGATTGTGCTTGTTTACGGCGGCAGCGACTCACTGGTGGATATCAACATCATGCTTAAGGAGCTTCCAGACCATACCACCGCCACTGAGATTCCTCATTTCGAGCATCTTGACTTTCTCTGGGGTGAAAATGTCGATGAACTAGTCTTCCCCCATGTGTTGAATGCACTGGAGAAATACTCTGCGCCGGACCTACTCCCATCTAGCTTCAGCTCAGGCTCGCGTATAGCATTCGGCCAGTTGGATCTCGACGCTGATCTCCTCCCTGAGTCTGCTGTTCGACGCGTCTCCGATCAACAGACCAAAGAAGCCGAAGACTCTCTTGAAGCCGCTGTTCTTGCACGTCTTGCGCAGAATGCTGCAACGGCACAACAGGGGTCCAATGAGTCTTCGACTTTAAGGCACCGCCCGAATGGATACAACCGCTTCCGGAGCCCGAGTCCTACCAATGCCCCGTTCGCGCCGAATGCCCAAGATGGAGTAAAGGAGCATCCGGTGGAGAGACTCAGGGATGATGATTTATTAGACTCCCGGAGCGCGTCTGATACTGTTGTGTCAGAAGAGTAACTCGGATACTAGATCAACTACAACTGCCGTCGTCAGAGCCGAGGGGTATGGCGCGGCATGATAGAGAGGAAGCAGTGGAGAAGTGTAGAAGTGAGGCGGGTGACATTGCAGAAGGGCGAGACTTAGAGAGAGTGCAAGTGATGATACACCGAGTGAAGTTGATTTGGCAGCAGCGTAACAGTTTTTTATTATTTTCTCAGCTATATACACTTTGTTTAATATTTTTGTTTCCTTTTCTTTCTTTTCTTTTCTCTTTTGTTTTGCTTTTGTTATAATTGTTTTGAAGAGCAGCGATCTCAGTTTTGAACTTCCATCATCTTTGAGCACATTAATCACCATTGTCCTTGTAGTTATCCATGCATCCCATGCATCTATTCCAGCTCAATACCAGCACTCAACATTACTCTAGAAGCTACAATCCCCAAGCGAAACTGTACTGGTGCTGCGCACAAAGCGCGCACCCCATCCCGTTCCGTGATCAAAAAGCGCGCGCACGTGCACGCTAGCCGCTAACGTTACGCCGCCACCCTTCAAACCCCACCAGGACCACTGTTCCTCCACAAGGGTTCTTTCTCTCCAATCTCCAACGCGTCTCTCCTCGCCCCGCCGACAACCACTACCGCAGAACACTTGAGAAAGTACTCCTACTTGACTACTCGAATACTAACGCAAAGAAACATGTCGGGACGTCAAGGTTTGTGCTCCCCTGTGCAGGAAGGGAAGGGTTGTTTGTTGGCTTGCTCTTGAACTCGAACCATGTCGATGCCCACAAGAAGTGGAGGAGTATCATACTGTACAACCTTCTGCCCAATATCCTGCCGTTTGGGCGTATGGGGACAGTATGCGTAACCATCACGCCGATATCGACTTCTTGCTCCCAGCACTGTCGAAATCACCTTCCAACCACCACCAACACAACCAACCACCATCTCCTCCTGAACTCCCACAACCTTGACGACAACAACACGGCCGACAAAGAGAAAGCGAGGAACACAAACACAGAAGCAGAAGCAGAAGCAGAAGCAGAAGCAGAAGCAGAAGCAGAAGCAGAAGCAGAAGCAGAAGAAGAAGAAGAAGAAGAAGAAAGATGGCTGACATAACCCGGCGCAACCCCTACAGGCGGCAAAGCCAAACCCCTCAAGCAACCAAAAAAGAAGGTTTCCGAGGAAGACGAAGACGACAAGGCGTTCAAGGAGCGGCAGAAGAAGGGTTTGTTTTTTCTCCCCTTATCCTCTCACTCCTCGTTCCCATCCCATTCCTTTCCCCTCCCTTTTATCCCCATCCCTTTCCGTGATATCCCCCGCCCGCCCAGAGAGAGGAGCACGGAGAGAGGAAGAGACAGAAAGATAGTGGCTGAACACGATGGTTTTGCACACAGAGGCAGCAGAACGCAAAACAATGGCCGAGAAGGCAAAGCAGAAGGGGCCGTTGGTGAGTTTTTGTCCCCGATTCCCATATTCTTCCCCCGATTCCCACACCTTCATTCTCTCATTCTCTCACCCCCCATACCATTTCCCCTTTCCCCTTTCCCTTTTCCTCTTCCCCCGACCCCCATGCACCATATAGACGATACTGACGACCCACAGGGGGGCGGCGGAATCAAGAAGTCCGGCAAGAAGTAAAGCGGCCGAGAACCTTGTACGTGACGACGTTGCTCCAGTTGCTCCAGTTGCAGTTGCGCTTGTGTTTTTAGCGTTTCTTTGGTGAATTCTCGGGTTCGAGACGATCCGGGGCGAGCATGGGAGAGGGAATATACATTTATTTCCGCATGCCATATCATACCGTTACCGTACCATACTGTTACCTATTTCCACGTGCTGGCTGCATTCGAGGACATCTCCCGTCGTGTATAAAAGTAGTGGATCCTTTTGCATGTTGAGGGACCAGTTCTCCGTGTGGCCATGGCAGGTCAGATGGATGCACTGTAATCAACGGAGCTGGAGTATAGTACTAGTACTAGTATTGTATCCAACTTAAACTTTGGTTGAAGAAACCAGGTTGACATGCATGGGCTCAGCTTGAACACACGGGTATAATGGGTAGTTACTATATATTGGGCTTGTTGATTTGGTTTGATCTGATTGATTGATTGGATTAATACTAGATACCCTAATATACTCCTTCCTGCGCCTGTAGATAACTAACTCTCACGCCTTCAAGCTCCCTAGTACCAGTAGTACCCCTACCGTGGTTGCAAGGTCCCCGCTCGCTGGCGAAGAAAAGGGATATCAAAAAAAAACAAAAAAAAAAACGCAGCAGATGCTGAGAACATCAAGAAACCAAGAACCATGGAAACCAAGAACCAGGGAAACCAAGAATCCAAGAAGAAAATCAAGAACATCCGATATAACCCCCTCCCTCTCCCCACCTACACCTCCCCAACCAACCACTCCCACACCACCGCCCTCCACCTCCACCCCCACCCCCACTCATCACAAACCCTCACACAGCCTCCCGCCGCACCCCCTCCCCCTCCTCCGCCTACCCCGACCCCGCCGCCCCACGCGGCATCCACGCGATTCGCAACCGACCATGCCCGGTGCGTCGCTACGATCTGGTAGTACTGGAATACGTTGTGTATACCCAGCAGCACAAACAGCAGGAGGAAGAGGGTTAGTGCGCGGTGGTGAATAGGGGAGAGCGGGGTGGGGAGGAGGGAGAAGAGCGGGTGGTGGTGAGGGGATTTCGATGTACCATTCGACGAGGATGATGGTGATGAGGCGGATTTGGATTTGGATACCATCGACCCTGCCGCTGACGACACCGCCGACGCTGACGTGTGATACTCCTCCGCCTGGACCTGATGCGACTGCGAAGGAGATGGAGATAACACGACCGCCTGGCGTTCCAGCACGCTCTCAACCACGACTCTCGCCGGTGCGCCCCAGCCCACTTTCCCGGATCTTCGCGACTCCTCGATTTCCACGGCTTTGCGGAGAGTTTCAAAGTCCTGGCCGTGACCCTGTTTCAAGATGCGGGTGATGGTGTCTTGCGCCGGGATCGAGAGCTGCCAGCAGGCTGCGAGGACGCCGGGGGAGTTGTGGGCGATGAAGGCGCAGAGGATGGCGACGTCGGGGAGGGTGAGGGTTTGTTTTGAGAGGAGGGGGCGGAGGGCGGAGGGGATGTGGTGTGGGGAGGCGGAGTTGGATGGGATCGAGGGGAGTTTGGGGTGCGAGGTGGAGGGGGTCGGTGAGGGGGGGGTTGTGAGGGAGCTGTGGGCGGTTGAGGAGCGGCGGCGGAGGATGGAGGAGGCGGTTGAGGAGATGGTGGAGGATGGGGGCTTGGAGGTGCCGTTGAGTTTGGTGGGTTCGTGATGGCCGATTGCTGGGGAAGTGGCGGTGTCGGTGGTTGCGGGTTTGGCTTCGGGAGTCGCGGGAGGGGTGTCGGTTTGTACTGCGGACTCGGAAGCTACTTTGAAGTCTGTGGTGGTGGAGGCCTCTTTGTGTTTCTTTGGTGTGGCGAGAGCAGGTTCAAAATCGGAGTCTGTGGAGTCCGAGTCCTGAGCGCTGGAAACTATCGCGTTGAGTTCATCCATGTCCATGATCCCGCTTCGGCGGAGGATTTCAAAGGCTGCAGAGGTAGGATCCGCAACGAATTCTTCGAGATGTGCAGCGGATTCTTCGTCGCCTGGTGGGATGGTGAGGTTGGTTTGGATGCAACGGCCGGTGTAATCCATGCGGACGTTTTCTTGGATGCGGGACTTTTGGCCAATGTGGCGATTCTGATATGGGTACTGCTTTGTTTGGGGAAGACGGGGAGAGCCAGGAGCATAAAGTGAGTCGTCATCGTCGTCCGTTGGAGTGTCATTGGTGGAGGTGATGGAAGTGATTCTTTCCTTGAGTTTCTTCACCTCAGCGGTCAAGGACTTGTTGATGTTCTCCACTTCCAGAAGCTGCTTCTGCAAATCATCGATTTTGAATCTCGCTTCCTGATTCCGCTTCTTCAAGAGTGCGTTGCTCTCATCTCTCATATCTGCGCGCTGCTCTGCTGCTGCTACACGGAGCGAGGCTTCATCGTCGCCCATACCGTCTCTCAGCAACTCCGCCTTCGCTTTGTTGTAGCCTTCGTTGTGGGCCTTCTTGTACATGGCCTCCTTCTCATTCAACTGCCCCCTGAGGTTGCTAATCTGCATATTAAGCTGCGAAATTGTAGCTTCATTCTTCGTCTTTTCCGATTCCGCCTTCTTTGCCTTCTCATGAGCGTTTTCGACAGCAATTTTGCTCGTCTTGACCAAGTCTTCGAGCTCCTTCGCTTTTTCCTCCACAAAGTTGGTATGGCTGTTTGCCTTGTCTTCTCGATCTTTGGATTTCTGGCATTCCGTGGTGAGATCGTTAATTTGGCGCTCAAATTGCGCCATCTGCTTGTCTTTGCTCGCCATGTCGGTTTCCAGGAGCAGGATCTGATCGTCCCGGTTCTTCATCTTGGATTCATAAACCGCAGTGACTTCTTCTATTTGCGCCATTAGGCGCTCGTTTTCCTTCTGAAGATACTCGTATTCCGCTTCGGAATACATTTTGGGTGGTATTTGGAGCGCGTTTATGCGGGGTGAGAGGATTCCTGGTGCTGGTGATGATCCTCGTCGACGAGGTGTGCTGTTCCCGACAAATGGTCCTGTGGGCTGGTCAAGGTCGTCATAAGGATTATAAGAAATGTCGTTTGCGCCCAGTGGGTAGCCGCTCATCTGGGACAGGGCAAATGGCGACATGGGCCGGGGGGAACGCTCGACGGCTTGGTTGATTTCAGTAAGGAGCTCTTTTCCATTGCTGGCTTCGCGGTACCAGTCACGGACTTGGTCGCGGGTGAGGGTGGCGGTGCGGTGGTCACGGATCCGTTCATTCAATGGCTTGCTGATGGTGGCTGGGATTATGGTGTTTCGGGGGAGGTTGCCTTCCACTTCAATTCGAGAGAGAAGGTCGACGAGATCCGAGGCTTTAATCTATCGAAGGTTAGTGGTGGAATGATGATGGAGGGGGTGAACGCACGCTTCCAAGGTCGTTGGGGTCATATTTCTTCCAGACTCTCTCGAACAGCGCTTCACCACGCGACGCATAGCGGGTGCCGTCTTCTCGCCGTAACATGTCATCCTCCGGTTCTGGGGTCAAAAACGCCGACACCTCGCCTCTTGTTCTCGTCGGTGTCGACATGTTCCGTGGCGGCGGGTTCATTCCTCTCGTGGGCGTCTTCCTCGGGGTCCGGCCTGGAGGCTGGGGGCGCGCATAAACTCTTCCGCTGGCTGGACTGCCTTCTCCGAGAGCTGAAGAGACTGGAGTAGAGTTGTTTTCTGTGGAGGTTGTGCGGCGGTGGATAGTGGAGGCTGCAGACGGGGTCTTTCGCTTTGAGGATGGGGAGGTTGAGGATTTCCGGCGAGCACGATCACTGATGGGGATTTTCCCGCCACGCGCACTGCTGCTGGCGGTCGATGACATGGCGGCGTTGTTTTTGAGTCTCCTCTGGATGGGCGAGATGCGCGCCGGCGGGAGGCTGCAGCGCGACTGGGTTGAGTTGGGGGGTGGAGGGGGAGCGTATGTGACGCGCCGTCAACGCCCTCCCTGCGTAGATGGTTGTTCTGTGACGACAGGCCGGTGACACTGCTGCTGGTGGTGCTTTTTTTGCTATGCCATGCAATTGCAGTGGCAGAAGAGGAGCGGAAGGGGAGAGATGTTCGCGTAGGAAGAAGCTAGGTCTCGGGGCTGACGGCGTGCGTTGGATCCCGCTGTGGTGGTGTGGTGGGTTCGGTTCTTCTTTGGGGATCTCGGCTGGCGGGCTGGGCAGGGCTGGGTGGTAACGGTAACTAATGTATGGAGCCGGTTTCCAGGACGGTGTCGACGGGATTGGGCTGGTTTGGCGATGACAGACGATGGAACAGAGCAGAGGATCCGGGATCTCGTGGGTTCTGTGCTGATGGTGTTAAGTGCGTTGTCTGTTGTCTCTTTGTTTCCTCGCGACGTGTTTCTGGCGGCACCCAGAGCTGACCTGAGCCACCGTGCGTGTCCCCCAATGACTAAGCCGCATTGAGCCTTCTCCTCCACTATGCGAAGCTCCGACTCTCCTACCCCCCCAGATCCCTTCAGCACAGAGCTCCATACTCACGCCATAACAGCTTACTCTCTCACAGCCAGTCACTTCAGTCTCCACCTGTCGTTCACTCGTCCACCCGCAATCTCCATCGTTCACGACAATACAGAGCTCGTCTCTCCACCAACCCGGGGAGCTACCGCCCCGCTCTCCGTCCCACCATGTTCTCTTCGCTCATCCAGAAAGCGGCCACCTACCTCACCGAAGCTCCCGCGCCCTCGTCTGCAAACCGTCCCAACAAAGCCGCCATCTTCCGCTCGTATTTCCGTCTCCCAGACAACCAGACTCCACTCCAAGAAATTACCTGCGAGCTCACTGCGCCCACCGGTGACCATTACGTGGGCAAACTCTACCTCTCGGAAGCCTTCCTATGCTTTACGCTCTACCCTCCGTCCTCGTCATCCGCCGCTCCAGCGACCGCTGGCGTCGGATTCACCCTCCCGCTATGTGCCGTTCGAAGAGTCGAGAGACTGCACTCAAGAAGCTACATGTTCGCATTGGCCATTACAACGTGGCATGGGGCGGCAAGCACCAAAGAGGAACGCCTGACGCTCCAGTTCACCGGAATGCGGAGTAGCTGCGAGTCATTTTGCGACCGACTGAAGCGGGCATTGAGGATCCAGATGAGCGAGGTTAAGAATATGAAGCTGTTGACCGAAACGTGTTACAGCGAGTATCTGCTGGGGACCACATCAGAAAGCAAGGCGGATGGAAAGAAGCGGGAAAAGGATCCGCCTGATGCAGGGCTTGGAATGTTGTTTCGCTATCCAGGAGACTCTAGAAAGCTGCGAGATAGGAGCAAAATGCGGCTATGGGCTGAATATCTTAGAGGTTCGCATTGTGTTCGGTTTTGTGTTACTCGCTGACAGGGTTCAGAGAACGGCCGAAATGTCACACTTATCCGCCAGCCAACATTCCACAAACTCGTCCGTGTCGGTTTGCCAAATGTATGTTTCATTGCTTGCACTCTTCTCGAATAAAGCTGATGAAATAGCGATTACGTGGCGAAATTTGGGAGCTTACATCCGGCTCCATGTACCTTCGAATGTTCAACCCCCGCCTGTATCAAGATACGATCAAGGAGTTTGAGGGACGCCATTCTCTTTCGATAGATGAGATTGAGAAGGATTTGAACCGTTCGCTCCCAGAGTATCGAGGATACCAACACGAGGAGGGAATTGCACGACTGCGACGAGTGCTGGGGGCATACTCATGGGTCAATGAGGATGTTGGATACTGCCAGGCCATGAACATTGTCACTGCTGCATTGTTGATGTAAGGTCTCCTCCGAGTCTAATTTGGTGATGCTGACCAGACCAGATATATGTCGGAAGAGCAAGCATTCTTTTTGTTGTCGACGTTATGTGACCGTCTCATCCCTGGATACTACTCAACAACCATGTACGGCACTCTTCTTGACCAACGGGTGTTTGAATCTCTCGTTGAGAAAACAATGCCTATCCTCTGGGAACATCTCAACAAGGCGGATGTTCAGCTCTCTGTGGTCTCACTCCCCTGGTTCCTTTCTCTCTACATCAACTCTATGCCCCTAGTTTTCGCCTTCCGTGTTCTCGATGTCTTCTTCCTGGAGGGTCCGAAAGTATTATTCCAGATTGGTCTCGCCATTCTCCGCATCAACGGAGAAGAGCTTCTCGACGCAACTGACGACGGTGCCTTCATCTCCATCCTCAAGTCCTACTTCAGCCGACTCGATGAATCCGCGCATCCGCGGTCAGAAAATGAAAAGCTCCGGGCGGTCACTCGATTCCAGGAGCTCATGGTCGTAGCGTTCAAGGAATTCTCGCAAATCACCGCATCAACGGTATCAGAAGAACGGATCAAACACAAAGAAGCCGTCATGTCCTCCATCTCCTCTTTTGCCAAAAGAACACAACTCCGGAATCTTGGCCCAGAAGCAAAACGTCTTGACGCAGCAGACTTGTCCATCATTTACGACCGCTTCCATGCCGCTCTCTACGAACGCCAGCTCCGCGACGCTGCTGAACAGGAAAAACGGAAGAAACAAGTAAAGTCCTCATCAGCATCCACAAAATCCAACATTTCCTCCAATCCCCTCTCCACATCGTCAAATCCCACCACAATGGACTACAACACCTTCCGCGACTTCCTCTCCACCATTGCCGCCTGGGGAGTCGCCGACACACCTCCTCCCCCACCCCAAACAAACCCCTACACCTCCACCGCCTACCAACCTCCTCCCCAAGAACCCGCCGACCACGACTTTATCCACCGTCTCTTCCGCCGCTTCGACTCGGACCTCTCCAACGCGCTCTCCCTCCCCAACGTCGTCTCGGGTCTCGCGGGCATTGTCGGCCACCGCAAAGACCTGATGCACACCATCACCTACTGGTTCGAACTATATGACGACGACGGCGACGGGCGCATCGACCGTGAAGGCATCCTCCGCATCTCGGAAGCCCTCCTATTCGTCACCCGCCGTTCTCTCCCGCCCCCCTCCCCAACCGCCGAAATCGACCCATCATCAATCTTCCTCGCCGCCGTCTCTGGCTTCATCCGCCGCTGCTTCGAATACGCCGACGAACACGTCTACTCCCCGACCGACCCCCTCTCTCCACCACCTCTCATCGACCTCCCCGACCTCCCCTCCCCACCATCCGCCATGTCCCCCTCCGGCGAAAAGAAAAACCTCCGCGACTCGAACCCAGTCCTAGACCCAAAACGCCCGCTCTTCGTCACACTCCCAACATTCCGCATGGTCGTGCTCGCGGACGAAACGCTGGAACGCTTTTTCGAGTCGGGCTGGGCAGACACGTTTATCCTCTCGAAAAATAGAAACCCGAATAATGTGCTCTCCGCGCCAATGGATTCCGGCCTTCACGCGTTCCCGTTTTCGGGTCAGGTGCCCAGCTTGAAGGGCATCAGGGGCGTACTGGATGGGATTGTGGATGAGGCCACACGCGTTGCCGCTGAGGTCAGGAGACGCATGGAGGAGAATCAGGCTGCTGAGATCCAGGAGGAGGAGGAGGAGGGAGAGAAGGAGGGAGTCGGGGCGGAGGAGGGGGATAGGGAGCTTTTGAAGGGTGCGGAGGCGGAGACGGTCGAGATGGGGAGGGTGAGGAGTGAGGAGGGAGAGGAGGGGGAGAGGAGGAGGAGGAGTTTGAAGGTGGTGGAGGAGAGGGGGGAGGTGGAGTGGGGTGTGGAGGAGGGGGAGGGGAAGAGTTAGGTGGGTGATGAGGCGGGGAGGGGCGGGGATGCGGGTTGGAATGGGGTGGGAAAGGGGAGGTAGACGTGGTTGATGTGGTTGATGGATCATGGAAGTTGGGAATGTACGGTAGAATTGGAGCACGATGGACGTGTCGTGGTGATAGAAGTATGCGTAACGTTATACTGGGATCGCGGATAACTATGATACTATGGTTACGAGAACTTGAATGTAGTATGATTGTAGTATGATTGTAATTGCATGCATCATGATTCCATTCAATTCCATTCGATTCCTTTCCATTATCCACAACCGATACTCCCCTCTATACAATGTGTTACAACTCAATGCCTACTTTAATTCTCCCCATCCCCCAATCCCAAAACTCATCTAACACGCGCCTCTGGTTGCGGGAATTCGATATATTCGATATCCCCTCTCCTAGCAAAGAACCCTCCTTATCATCATACTCTTGTGTCGCCCGTCCTTCATGCTTCATGCTCCCGATCATCATCAACATCAGTTCAACCTCACTGTTCCGCCCCCCAAAAAAGATCCCCCAGCACAAACCTCAGAACACCCGAACTCTCAACCAAAGACACAAGCAAAGCAAAGCAAAGCAAAGAAATGTGCTACGACCGCTACCACACCCACCTCTGCGGGCACGCGGGGTTCTTCCGCATCGTCCGGTTTTGTTCACAACCCAGTCCCTCCTCTTCCACCTCCAGTGGCCGTGACAGAAACAGAAACAGAAACACTAAACCACCCTGTCGCTCCGGAACGTCAGACACGATCCAACTCCCCGACGAGGAACTGGGGTATAAGTGTGCGGTGTGCGTTATGCGGGAACGTGAACGGGAGTGGGGGATGAGGAGGAGGAGGAGGAAGGTGGTTTATACTATTGATGATATTGATTATGGTGGTGGGAAAGAAGATGAGGAGGAGGAGCAGGAGGAAGAGGAAGAGGAACAGCACGACGAGGAGAAGGAGGATGATATAGGGGAGGAATATAGTGGGGATGAGCGAGATGAGGGAGATGAAAAAGAAGATGGAGAAGAAGAAGCAGATAATGATGATGAAGAAGAGGGAGAGGTAGAAGAGGGAGAGGTAGAAGAGGGAGAGGAAGAGGAAGAAGTCCTTCACCAGCAGCAACAACACCACCAAAACAGGACGTATAACGTCAATAACCGTAACCTAGATGTTGCGGCCGCATGGCACGCACATCAACGGCGGAGGTATCAACAACAACGGCAACAGCCAATATTTTATGCTCCATGCCTACAGGGCATGGTGTTTAACCTCCCCATTGATGAAAGCGTCTGTGGGTACCGGTCCAGGCCTAGGAGTGGACATCAACGAAACAATCGAAACCGACGGAATATCTAGGCATTATACCTGGTTACTCGTTTATTCCTTTATAACCAACTCTACCAAATCCAATATTAATACATCTCAAACATTATTCCGCACTCGTTTTCCGTCCAGGTTTAATCCTGTAACTTATCATTCTGTTTCCTGATAACTCCAACCCTTTCCCCCCACCCTCTCATAACGGCCATCACCTCCACAACCTCACTTCCATCACCATCGTATCTTTCCACCCCTCCTCCCCCTCGCCTGCCCCTAATTCTCAGCCCTCATCATATAATTCCCGTAAAATCCAAATTTTCTTCGATCATTCACCAGCTACCTGTCTTCGTTCTCGCTTCCACAAAATCCCGAAGCAGCGTGAATTTAATCATCAGTCTCAGTTTCTCTACAGAATACCGTGCCCCGGATTCTATATCGTCGAAGATGTTATGGTCGAGCTGGAGGGAGAGGGTTAACGGGCAGGATGTCATGTCGTCGACGGGTGTGAATAGCGTGATTTGGATGTATTTTTGGACGGGGTTGAGGGTGTTGATGAGGTTTAAGAAGGCAGGTTTCTATTCCTGTGGTTCAATCCTAGTCAGCACACTTTTCACCCTATCGTGACTCGGATTTGATATAGGGAGATATCTTGACTTTCCAAGGCACTAACTGAAGCCCCGTTAGTATGCCCATTAACATTTCCATTGCAGTCTTAACATCACCGCAAAAACTATGCAGCGGATTCTTCAATCGCCGTGGCGCCTTCCAGAGAATGTCGATGACGGCTTCATGGTATACCAGTGTCGTATGATCCTCCGGGAAAAGATCAGAGATGTTGCCCTCTTCGGTGGGGTAGTGAGGAAGATCCAGTCATCGGAGGTTAGGAACACCCAGTCGATGTGGTGGCGGAAGATGAGGTCGGGGCCTTCGTAGCCAGTGCGGAGGGTGATTTTGGTGAAGTAAGAGGGGGCAGCGGGAGTAGGGGTGGATTCACGGATTGTCGAGTGGAGGGAGAGGGAGAAGGGAGAGACGATGATGTAGCGGCAGAAAACATTGGAGGGTGTTGAGGACTCTGAGGACAGAGGGGGGGCAATTGTAGACGTTTTCGAGATGAGATCGATAAACAGGTTGGTTTCTGAAGTTGTTGGCGGCCAGGACTCGGAACACAGTTTGGTTCCGGTGCTGTCTGTGATGTTCATCTCCTGTGTGGCCGGATCAATTCCAATACCGTTAATCGCAATAAACGCGAGGATTTTCTACTTTCATCAGCCGCAAGTCTGGATTTTCTGAGAAGAACCCTACCTCCCAGGTTTCCACAACATTTAACGACACCACGGTCTTCCCCACCATCGGTGGCAAGAACATCAACCTCACAATCTCCATCTCTCTTTTCCCGTTTTCCCCATGACCAATGCCATCCTTCACCCGACTCGTCACGGGATCACGATGCTCATTCACGACCCTCTGTACTTTATCCCTCCTCTTCCTCCCACTCTTGGGCAACACGCCTGTTGCCCCTTCCTCCATCCTCATCTTCCCCATCAGCCCTATCAACTCTTTTATCCTGCCCCCAACTGCCCCAGCCCCATTTCCAGTAGCATGAACATCATTATCCGGCCTTATCGTGACCACGAGCGGCCCAGCCCAGGCATCCCCCGTCTCAGTTACAATCATCTCCATCCCATCGCTACCATCAACCCTCTCTACGATATTATCGCTGTGATTGTGATCGCGCTGAGCACTCGAAAGGTGACTGTCGGAATGCGGTCTCGGACACGCCGAGACATCGACGCTAGAGGAAGTTGAGGAGGAAGAACGGGAGGGGATGGAGCGGTCCGAGGAGCTGGAGGAGTAGGGGCGAGGAGACGTTGGAATGGGATGGGTGTGATCGGCCATTGATAGTTGGTAGAGCGGACTCGGAGGGGGAGGATCTGATGCAAGAGAAGTAGGGGAGAGGGAGAGGCTGAGGGAGAGCAGTGATGAAGGAGGGGGTGGTGCTGGAGTGTTGGTGAGATACGATGAACATGGTGAAGGAAGTCAAGGCGGGGCATGAGGGGAGATAGTTCAAAGCGGGGAGAGTATTTATGGTGATATGTGGCAGGGGATGATCAATTTGGGTTTAATTGAGGATTAGTTACAGGGAAGGTCAGTCGTGCGAGAATATCCACGAGAATAGAAATCGGGGGATCTGTACTGCACATAGGGGATGTTGATTTCAAAAACCTACAATGATGTACTTTGGATAAAGAAAGCAAAGTCAAAGTACTCTGTAAAAACTATATTCAATCACCTCTCAACCCTCCCCAGTCACAAACCCCACACCACATCCCTCTTCACCACCCTTACGCTCCTCCGCCTTCCACGCCATCGCTTCCAGTCACCTATCCCACTCAACCCACTCCATAAAAGCCGCAATACTACTATCTCCAGTCACCACCGCCACCACCACCACCACCCCCATCAACGGTTTTCAAAACCTCCATCCGATCCTCCAAATTAGGAATTCTATCTTCTATAACTCGAGTCGCCGCGAGTGAAACGCGGGATAACAAGAAGACGGACGGGGCTTCTGGCTTACCTCACCACTTCTCTCTCTTCATCCTCTGAGGCAAGTTGGGTTGAGTGCAAATTCTCTGATCTCTCTCGGCTTCTAACTCCCCTCATCTCATCGCCCCCCCCAAACCCCCCACAAAAATGTGTCTAATCCGCGACCACCACTTCCACCAATGCCAGCACACGATCCGCGTCATCGACCAGCACTGCACGCACCCCACACCGGCCTGCGTCAAAATCCGGCCTTACCGCTCCCAGCGCATATTCGGGCGCCCTTGTTTCCGCGATCGGTGCTGGGAGATGGTGATGATGATACAGAGTGGAATTATGATTCAAGCGAAGGCAGAAGAGGAAGGGGAGACGGGGCGAGGGGAGAAGGAGGAGAATGATGGGGTTGAGTGGGAGCCGAGAGATCCGAGAGGGGAAGAGCAGGTAAAGAAGGAAAAGGTGGGTGAGGAGAAAAAGATCGAGGCAGAGAAACATAAGCCTATTCCTGAAGAGAAGGAGAAGGGATGGTGTGTGGTTGGCGAAACCTCGGGGGGTGAAAAGGCAGAGGTTGATTGGGACTATAGGTGGTTTGCTGGACTTTTCTTGGAGGAGGAGGAGGGGGGATATGAGGTTGTAGGGTGACCATTATCTGGGAGACTATGATTACTATGATAATTGTAGAATGATGTGTATTATAATAAGATCAGCGGCTTGAGTCGCAGAATTAGGTGGGTACTAAAATTAAGTAGTATTTCGGGTTATGCCGCTTTGGGTTTAGCTAATCCTCTTATTTACCTCTGTCAGAGCCGACCTCAATCTCTCTCATCAGCTCTTGCCTCATCTCTTCCTGAAGTTTTACCCTCGCCAGTCTATTGCCCAAAAAATGTGCTTGTGTTCAGTGGCGCAGGGTACGGGCCCGGGAGGGCTACATATCCCACAGTGGATGAAGGACAAAGCGAGAATCAACATTACCCAACAATCCCGGCAGCCCCAATACTTCCCAATCTGTGTATCAATCAACTCTACAACCAATCTCCCATCACATCATCGCCTCTGGGCACAGTAAATTACCGCGCACACATACGCACAAGCTGCACCACAGTTCAGCACATACTCTCGTGATAACTTTTCCAACCTTTTTTTCCCATTAAATATCATCTAATAAAGCTTACGGGATGATCATCATATGTTCTACAACTCCCCAATCTCCTGTGATCTTGCAAGCGCGGCCACCACTTTCGCCAACTCCATTCTCTGGTCCACCTTATCAAGCCGCCACTTTGCCTGAACCTCCACCACAAGCTCATCCTCCTTCCGCAGCTCCCATATCTCGAGCTTGCGCAAATAGAACCTATCGGTTCTCGCACGGAGGGATATAACAACATGACGCCTCACCGTAAACAGCATAGGGCAGGCCGGCGCCGCTGGACCCATCATAATTGACAACAGACATGCCACCTCTTCTGCCATATGCCTCTTCATACTTGCGGGAGCCACCATCCAAACACCTTCGCTCTTATCCTCAAACCGCGGATACCAGTCGGTGCTCTGTCCCTTGTATGTTAACCGTAATGCTTTGGGATATTTCACATCTTCGGGATAATGGAAAAAGTGCCAGAGCAACTAAGTGAGGTATTTGGTTGTGGCGTAGATTAGGTCGTTGCGACCAGCGAGAGAGTGTTCTAAATATCTCCCGGCAAAGTTGAGGTCTTTGAGACGGGCGTCGTGGTCAAAAGTGACACTGCGCGAAGAGGGGTTGAAAATAGATCAATTACTACACAGTTTCCGATTGCATTTGTCCAGTATATTGTATTGTCGCGGGCTGATAGAGGGCTTCATCCTCTTGTTCGTGCGGTTGCTGGAGGGGCAACCTGTGCTACTTCTTTGAGTGGAGGGCCATTGAGCCCGTCCTACAGAAAGAAAGAAGCCAGGAAATGATCCGATAATGATACCGATGAAAAGGGAGCAGAAGGTCGATAGCAGGACTTTGAGGGAGATGGGGATAAACGTAAAGCAGCACCCAGGCTGTATGGTATTCATGTTACATGGATCCAAGTATTGCTTTTCATGCCACCACATGGACTACCAAGTTCAAGTTGAGCGTGGACTATCTCGCCCGACCACGAGTATAGTAGCCCCTCCGACTCGGAGCCCTCCCTGTCTGAGTCTACGCCCCTCTATATCCGTTTCCCAACTACTCTACCACTCACAACTCAAGAAACCCCGCCGCAGGTAGAATACGACCGCAGCCCCAGTCCTAGAATCACCGTATCCAGTCCGAGTCGCCGAGTACTCTACTACTAAAACCCTACTCTAACGCAAGGGCTCAAGGAAAAGCAGCATCATAATTAATATAGGGGGCTAGTACCTTCTTTAAACCGTCAATACCATACTCCAACCATTCCGCTACATTATAGTACAACATCAGCAAAATGGTGCTACGGCAGCGTCCTGTTCCTCACGTTCAGCCTGAAACCCAGTCCATTTTACAGCAATTGAGGAATGATAGCTAGCTGTAAGTACAGTATTAATATAGTCTGCCGGAGTGTGCTCCCCTCTTTTCCCAGGGTCTTCTTGGAGCGCTCTTCTTGATTTCCTGGGTAGTCTCTATGCGACACACACACTGTAGCGTGATGTAGTGAAAGCGTGAGAATCGGGACATTGAAGATGCATCCACTTAATTTCATCATGCAACAAAATTCAAGTCTATAGAAAGCACCGTTAACAACGCAACCTCCAGATCAAACAAGAGACAGCTCCCATGACCCCGACTCACTCGCAGTTGTAGCAGTAGTCCAGATACGAGTGATGCGTTATGCACTGAAATTAATTAGACTACCGGTACTTGAGCGGTATCTCTATCATCCTCTACCGCTATCATACCTCTACTTCTTCCTTCTCCAGAACGTCGAACTTTGAAGATGCATGTTGTCCCATACATATACCGTATACCATCTAACCCAGTTCCATTCCCCAGCTCCATTTTTCCATCTCCATTTTTCCATCCGCAATTCCACCCGCAACACCCTAGTTATCGAGATCCCTCTTTCTCCCACTACACCCACTACACCCACTACCTCACCCTCCCACCACACTCCCACTGCAACACCCTCCCGACCTCATCCGCACTGACGACCATCCCGCGCCCAGGCAACACCGCCGTCACGGGCGGCCATCTCCCCATCCCATTCCCCCCATTTCCTGCACCGCCAGCACCGAGATTCCCGAGACCGCTGACACTCGGGTGCATGGACCCAAACGTATTCTCGCCCGGGCGGAAATCGTGGTTTAGGATTTTGATGAGGTGGAGACACCATTTGCTGTTACTACTGTTGCTGTTACTACTACTGGCATTGAAACTGCTGGACGCCGGGGGGAAAGAAGAAGAAGGAGGAATGGAGGGAGCAAGAGATGCAGCCGAGTGAGCGCGTGTCCGGGTCAGGGAGGTGCCGGTGAGAGTGGTGGCGGAGGAGTTTGAACGCGAGCGGAGGGGGAGTTGGAGGGTTGTTGAGAGGGATGCGGAGAGGGAGGAGGAGAGGGAGGAGAAGGAGAGGGAGGGTGTTGATGATGTCAACTGCGCCGAAGTCGCCGATACTGTCGATACTGGTGGAGTAGTGGCATTGGTTGTTGCTGTTGTGCCAGTACCGTTAATCCCCCCCACACCATCACGGGCATCAACATCCCGAGTACTATCCCCCATCCCCTTCTCCGCAACCTCCAAACTCCAAACCCCCACTCTCCCCGTCTTATGCCCGGTCACCATCACCATCCTCCTCAACCACTCATTCCCCTCGCCCTCCCACCACCCCACACAGCTCACCTCTCCGACCTCCACCGGCACTTCCGTCCTCACCACGACCTCCCCATTAACGGTAAACACCGTCGCGACACGCCTCGTCCACACTACAATATCCGCTGTAACATCGTTAACCGCGATCGCGGTAACCCGTCCTTTGCTCGGGAGCGTCCGAACAAAGCGGAGACGGTTCAGGTCCCAGACGACAACGCGGCCGGCAGTGTCAGCTGTTACAAGGGTCGAGAAGGAGCGTGATGCGGCGAGGTGCGAGACGGAGGTGGTGTGTGCGAAGAGGGAGGCTTTGTGGGTGATTTCGAGGGCGGTTTTGTTGCTGCTGTGATGATGGTGATGGTGATGGTGGGAGGAGGAGGATGAGGATGAGGACGGGTGTAGCGACCAAATGGAGATGGTGCCGTCTGCGGATGCGGTGATGAGGGTTTTCGGGTCTGGGAGGAGGGCGCAGGTTATGGTGCTAGTATGGAGATGCTCATGAAGGCTAAGGAGGCGTTGAGATTCCGCGGAATATATCCGGATGGAGTTGTCCGCAAACCCCCACGACAGGTAAGTCGACATATTGGGCGGTATCGAAAGGCGGGTTGGAGGAGACGAGAATAAACGATCATGATTCGCCGAGTAGGTGAGCATCGTTATCTTCTCTCCATGATCTGTATTCATCATCTCAGCATCGTCAACCCCAACCCACACTCCCAGGAAGGAATCTCACCCATAATCGCAAATGGCAACCTCGCCAACGTTTCCGCGGCCACATCCAACGCTCTAGCTCTCTCCCCCTCCACGCCCGTCACCTCCCTCACCGGATGCGGCCTCGAAAACACCTGATGCGGCGTCTGCCCAAAATTATGTATAATCCCAATCTTGGCCACCTTCTCGACATGGTCTGTAATCCCATCGAGCTCAACCGCGCCATGATAACTCAAATGATGATAAACATTCGTCGCTTCTTTGGCCGCCTCACCTCTCTGCTTAAACCCAAACACCAAATCAATCCACTCATTTAAATGTTGGCTTACATATTCCGACTCGAGAGCCTCTCGATGTTTGGCAATAAAAACCTTGGGATCACCTTTGGCCCACGGGGGGAGAATAACATCCGATATCTGTTCATTCGTATTCTGGCGCATTCCAAAGTTGTAGTTATTCGAGTTGACCAAAAACTCCGGGAGGAAAAAGAATTCCGGGATCAGTTCTCTGACATCGGCCATATTATCCCTCGAGGCGGAGTTCCACGCCTTCTCAATCGAATGGAACAATCGATCCGCGTGATCAAACGCGCCGCCCTGCAGAATCAAGTACGACTGCACAAACGGCTGTAAACGTATGAGATATGAGCATACAATCATTGCGGACGAGAAATGCGTTCCATAATGAAATGGCGGTTGCTCGGCCTCCTGAATCTCCTCAAACTGTCGATACCGTTCCCTAAACCCCTCCATTCGCTCTAGCGTCTGCGCACCCATTGGTTTCGAGAGATCTCTGAACGTGCGGGGGTTCGTGAGGTCGAGTTCCTCGGATGTATAATCCGCGAGGACCCACGGGAAAACCGGGTATTGTGTGAGGTCGTTGAAGGTCCTTCCTGCCATCGTATTGACGAGCATGAGGTAATGAAAATTCGAGATCTCGCCTTTGATCCACTTCTTTGTGGCCGGATTCTGGGAGCCGGGGGTAAACACATTCGCAAGCCTGGACCCAATATTCGTTGGCTGATCCTGAGTCCTGAGAGCTTCGACTTTCCACACATCGCCCGCCCACGGTGACGTCGTATTATTATTCGCATTAGTTGCCTTCGCCAACAGCTTCGAATGCAAGAAATCGCGGTCCGCCACCGACATAGTCGTAAGCAGGTAACTTCTCCCATCGGCGAAAAACAGTTCCAACGCAACATCCCGGAACAAGAACCTCCGTTTACTGATACTGACCAACTCTTCGAACGGCCAACTCCTCGAATCATGTTCCGCCTGACCCCCAGCGGCTGGATTCTGCGGTTTCTCGCCATTCTCGCGGCCGGCGATGAGTTGCAGATACTGATCTCTCTCATCTTTCGGCGCCTGCCAGACATTCACAATCTCTCCATCGGCGCGCTGGAAGAAATTATCAATGAGGTAGAGATAATTCTTCCCAAGAATGAGCAGTCCCTCAACAGCATCCAATCCTATCAGACGCGAGACATTGTGGACAAACTCTACGACATCGCCGTGCTGCAGATTCCGCATCACCTTGCGATTCTTATCTTCCCAACCATCATCGTCTTCTCTCGGATCATCGACAAGCTCATAATCATCATCCATTTCCGGTTCACCGCCATCCCTCGCCGTGTCGCCGTGTTGACTAACCGAATCCGCGTCGCCTTTCGTCATGATACTGATTTCATCGCCGTCGACCGAGAGCGCGTGGGGTCTTGTTGACACAGCGCTACTCTGCGGCCCGGGGCCGGTCATCCGTCGTTTGGGCTGGTAGTTATGAAGATGGCCTCTGCGGTCCGGGAGCATTCGTTTTCTCATCCTGTTTCTTCCCTCAGTGGGGTCTAGCCGCCATTTCATCTCCTCGCCACTATCCAGCAACCCACAAGGCCTCGTCAACTCAGCTTCGAGCTTGGCATACTGCGATACCGTATACGAAACCGAATCCTGTTGATCCTGAGCAGCACGTTGATATTTCAGGTGTTCAGAAGCATAGATATTCGCAGACCAGTTAGTGGACACCGATTCATGTCTGCCGAAAATATCCTCATTATTGACATCTTCCGTGATCCATTGCTTCAGCGTTTCGCGGCGTTTGGAAACCCGCGTTTTCGTTGTCTCGTCGGTGCGGCGGTTTTCCTCTGCCACGAAAGCTTCCCAGATTTTCGACAGCGAGCCGTAGAAAAACGATTCGAGTTCTTTGCGGTGGGAATCCACCCAGCGGAGCCAGGAGTCGTTGTCCTGTCTACGTCAGCACGGTTCAATGACGTGATAGGTGCCCGTATACGGTACCTCCTGTTGCAGCTTCTCGAACCCTTCCGAGAGCATTTGGTGTTCCGGCTTCCCTCGATTAAATAGCGTCGCGATCTCGGCGGGCTTCTGCATCATCACAAACCGGAGCATATTAACGGCGGCCATCCTAACCTCGCTCTCCTCCTTCAACCATCCATACAACAAGTAACAGCACAACCTCGTGAAATCCGCATCCTTGTTCTCCTGGCTCAACAGCACTGTCTGCCAATACATCATTTTCTCCACAAACCTCACCACCTCCTGTCTTGGTTCTTTACCCTGCAACCTTTCCCTTCCCTCGGGTCCCTCCAATTCGACAAGTCGAAATAACACGACCCTTGAAAGTGACGTTCTCAGCACCTCGACACTCTTTGAGCACAATCTGACTGCCTTCAAATTGGCGACATTTGGGAGCTGGAGGTGCTCAAGAATGGTGCCGATGAACTCAAACAGAGCTTCCGCTCCATTCAGAAACCATCCTTCGTAGAGGGAGTCCGTCATATAAACCGCGTAACGCGCAAGATTAGTAAGGATCTTTGGCTGCGTGAGTTTCGCCATATCGAGTGAGATAAAAGTGGTGAGGTGGCTAAGCGTATTCCGGAGGAGGTAAGTTTCAAAAAAGATTTGATGTTCCTGAAACCCCGGTGGAACTTTCGTGTTGAGTGCGAATCCCTGGAAATCTCTCTTTTCCAAAAGAACATTCAGAAACACGCTTGTGACGAGCTCCATCAAGCTCTCTACCAGTGAGCTTGTTCCGCCCAATCCCTTGATCTCGACTTTAGTTAATCCTTCTCCGACGCCGGTTTTCAGTTTCGCTGGCGATGGTGTTGGAGCAGACGCCTCCATTTCCTTCGATACGAGAATAAAGCTCGATGCTTTTCGTAATCTTTTTGGTCGTGTGCCGCCAGGACTCAAGGGTCTATCCTCCACTGCTACAGTTCTGATAATCGGCGCGCTTTGCCCGGCATTGGATACCAGGGGGCGAATAACGACATCTCCACCATCAAACGTCAATGCCGAGTCCCGCGAGTTCAACTCTATTTCCGCGGAGACGTGGTCGGAGGAGCAGATGACGGGGAAGAGGACAGAGAAAAAAGGTTGGAGGAACGACGGGGTGGTGCAGAATTCGCGGAATTGGGCGGAGGTGCAGTGGAGTTGGGCGAGAAATTGGACAATTGTTTGGAGCATCCTGGTGAGCTCCGACATGGTTTTATCCGTGGGTTTACCTAGATATGACAATGAGTAAAACTCCTCTTAGATAAGATTGAAGTGAATGTACCTCCCGGAGGAATGGGATCATTCAACAACGTCGAACGGGTCCGAGCATGTCCCTTTTGCGCCGGCGACATTGGATCCTTCTCACCACCATCCCCAAGCTCTGCCACAACCGTCGCCACGCCAGCCTTCAACATCCCCATAATGACCGGCCAAATTTCAGGATACACCACGATGCCCTTTTCCTTTCTTGCGCCGTCTTCAAACATCTTCACCAGCTCACTGAACACCAACGGCCTGTCAACGTCCACTTTCGCCACATCCTTTCCAAAGAGAATACAAAAGCATATCGGCCACAACGGCGCCAAATTCCACCACCTCTTTAGCCGATGACGCATGATCACAAATCCACCAGTCTTAGTAGCAAATTTGCTCACATAGCTGCCACCATGTACAATCAGGAGGCGGGCGATAAGTTTTGTTCCAAGCACGACAACATCCGGGTCATTTTCCGCAAGAAGGTAGAGCAACCATTTGTTCGTAACTGTTTTCGCGAATTTCTTGATATTCGCTGTGCCGTGTCCGTCTTCGCATAAAACGTCGTGGAACATTTGGAGGACCTTTACTCCGAGTTCTTGACGAGTGAAGCCGCTTCCCTCGGGAAGTTCACTTGCGAGTGCTGCTGATGTTGTGAGGATTTTCGTGGTTGTTGTTGTGAGCCCAGGTCTTCGGAGATTGACGTTACTCTTCTTGACACGGAGCGGTCTGTTCGGGTTGTGTTTATGCATCGAGTAGGTGATAAACAACGATATCGACCTCAGAACATCTGCCGACAAGTTGCTTTTGACGAGAACCTTGAACGCGTCGAGGAAATCCGGAATGATCTCTCTGCTGAAAGCCTCACCTTTCAGGGCGAACAACAGTTTCCGCACAATCCCTACCGCACCGTCAGCACCACAGCTCCCTGTAGAATCCACCATGAAGTTCAACATACGCATTCTCGTCAATCTCTTCGAGTTAAAATGATGAAACTTGCTGCCACTCACAAACGTGATGAACTGTGAGAAATACGTCTTCTGAGTCTCCAAATCCGCTTTTCTCCATATATCCGAGTCCACGAGCAGTACCCTGTAAGCAAGCGGATTGATAATAAAGCTCTCTTCCGGCGCATCTCGCTGATATCCCACAAACTCGAGGATCAGATCCAGCAGCTCTTTTCCAATAACCATTGTCGACCCTTTCTGCTTGATAAGATAGCTCAGCACTGTAAACCCGTTCTCTTTCTCCATAGCCTCGCTGTTCCGCCATGAATGCTTGATGAGCTCAAAGAGGATCCTCACTGCCCTACATAGCTGTGACAAAGTTTTCGCTGCCTCGACGATTTTCAGGCCAATTGCTGCAGCGCCGCAAATTCTCCAAGCCGCATCATCCAACGACTGGGGAACGACCACGACCGGATCGCCAGTCAAGAATCCAATGCCATGTGGAGTTACAAGCGCCTCCTTTATCGACGGGACAGCGCCATTGATGACAATCTTCTTTGATCGGGTATGCACTCTCAAGTTCACAGCAGCTTGCTTCGAGAGCGACTGAACAAGCATGGACTCATCCATGTTATTTTCATCACTGTCATTCAAGACCTGAGTTGCGGATATGCTCATGAGGATCTTTGACTCTGGGAGGATTCCGGACGCCTTATTCCGTATTGCCGCGATAATATCACTCTTCTCTTCACGGCCTGGGTGGATAAGCTCATTTCTCATGTTCAGAGCTGCTGAAGCTTCGTATGTTTGAAACGACCCCAGAGTATCCTGAAAATTACCAGAATAGCGGGGGCCCAGACGGTAATAAACCGCGATCAGGTCGTCGGAGAGAACATCTTCAAAGATATGGGCGGCGCCAATGCTCCAACAGTCATTGACAACACCACGGCCGACTTGGGCTGTTAACTGCGAGGGAGTCCCGAGAAAGACTTGTACGCTGGGATTGGAGGATGGTGGGGATTGGGGATATGGCGCTTTGATCTGTTCCACAAACTCTCCGTCGACATAGAGCGCAGCTTTTGCTGATGATGTTGCGCGGCTCCGCCGATGAACGATCGCGATGTGATACCATCTATGAGGTTGGAAAACGGTCGTTTTGAAACGTACTGATGCTCGAGGCGACGACAGCGAGGTCTGAAGAATAAACTTCTGGGTATCCCTCTCGATATATCCGAGCACAAAACATCGTTGCGAGTCATCGAAGGCGCCAAATATCGTGGTATGTGCAGTAGGGTCCCAATGGTCGATATGTATCCATGCGGAAAATGTATATCCAGCGGAACTGGTTGGAGGAAAAGTCCGTCCTAGTGTAGAAAGCTCCATTGCGCTATAGCCATTGATCGACAGGTCAAATTGGATATGTGGCGGTTGTCGGGATGATATTATACCATCTAGCAGGAACTGAGCAGCCCCCTCGTCATCGACAGCCCGGCTATACAATTCATGGGCATCGCTCAAATGATTGATTCCAAGCTCAAGAAGATGTTGGCAGAGATCACGGACTACAACCTGCTCTGACGCCAGAATATCCTTATTCCATATCCGCGGAAGCAGGGAACTCAGGATTTTGGTCCCATGTAGAGCAACAAGATTGTGCTTACTCGCGCGAGCTATCGCAAGCAACGCCTGCAGGGCTACCATTGAACAGATGACAGATTCACTTCCAGACGACATTGCAATCTGAAAGCTGATGACCAGCGGCATCACCTCCGGATTGAGGAGCAGATCTTTTGAGCAGAATTGGGTGCTCATTCTCTCGCGCACAAAGTCCAGTATTTCATCCTCTGCTAAATCCGTGCCCGCCTTGTCTCTGCGCACCTCAAGCGCCTTCTTGGTGGAGGTAATCAAACTTGCCAGGGTGGCG
This sequence comes from Ascodesmis nigricans, assembly GCA_004786065.1. NCBI lineage: Eukaryota > Fungi > Ascomycota > Pezizomycetes > Pezizales > Ascodesmidaceae > Ascodesmis > Ascodesmis nigricans. Next base: position 199,783 of record ML220143.1, on the reverse strand, counting down.
TCGTCCATGGCAAAAGCGAGCAGAACTCCGAAAAGATGATCCGGAGCCTCCGTGGGGAGACCTGTAGCAGCCAGAGCTTGCTCGAGATTCGGCCATCCGATCCTATGGGAGAAGAAGCGACGGTTTCCGGGGTGGTCTTGGAGCGCTTCGGAAATGACAGCGAACAGGCATTTGACAAGCTCGACAAAGTGGAACTTTTCCTCTTCGGAGCGGCTAGAGGAGTTATAGAATCCGGCGAAGGAGTGTAGGGTTGACAGGAGTGTGGAGAAGCCTTTGAGCGCCCGAAAGGTGTCTGGGAGAGAAGTTCCATTAGCTGCTGCAGCCCCGCGGACGTCACTGGAGGCAGGTACCTTTGGCCTCCGGGGCGTCAATCAAGACCCGCTTCAGTAGCGACAGCCATTGTAGCCGCTCGAGGATATCCGGGCTTGAGACGGAGCTATCGAGGGAGTCTAGGAGGGGTTGGAGCTCAGTAAGAAACTTTGGCTGGCGGTTGGCTGCAGCAGAGGAGAGTCGGCGGCGAACAGAGGTGGAGGAGGATGAAGAGGACGACGCCATCACCGGCATGCTCGCGGACGTGTGCGGGGCGGGAGCTCAACGACAGAACATTGGACGCAACGGACGGGCCGGGAGGGGGGGGGGGGGGGGGGGGGGGTGTGGTGGTGAGTGGAGGAAGTTGAAGTTGCGCGGGGTGATGGGCTTGGGTGGGTTTCGGGTAGGTGGGTGGATGAGTGGGGGATGGATCTGAGGTGAGCAGGGCTAGGTAGGTAGGTAGAGGAGACACGGTGATGCCTTGGGCCAGGCTGGAAGGGTCAGATAGATGGATGGGCTGCGCAGGGCAGTTTTGGGTGGTGGAGGTGGTGGTGGAGGTGGTGGTGGTGAGGTGTCGTGGAGCTTCTCTCCCATCTGGCATCCGCTGGCGAGCCTCGATAAGGTACGGAGCGATGAGCGGGAGAGACGGCGACGGAAGGACGGCATCCACATCTCCCCAGGCACGCCATGAAGAAGAAAAAGGAAGAGAGCTGTTTACTCAGCCCTGCGTCGACGCAGCAAGAGGATGTGCAACGCCGGAGGAGAGTGTGCACAGCCCGTGGAAGCTCGTGATGAGCTTGGTGGGAGTTCTGCCACAATCATGACGGGACACAAATGCCTGATACACACCGTGACACGATTCGACACAGCAAGCCACCGTGTTATCTGCTTCACCCGGTGTTGAGCAGCTATGTTTGTCCAGCTATGTTTGTCCAAGTAGGTGTATATGAAGCTGGTTGGTTCATCTCGAGTGTGGTGTTGAGAACTTGGTGAGAGGGTGATAATTCGTGAGGAGAGTATGGATGGATTACATCACAGCATCCCACTCGCCAAACTTGGGACTTGTCTAGAACATGATTGAAACTTTATAAAGTTTTATTGAAATATAATATAGTACAATGTCGGTGAGTATGCTTTAACCAATTTCGATTATCATACTCTGGAAGATACTTTTATCAGTTGACAAAGTGCACCGAGATCATCAACTGGCTTCCACCGTGATCAACAGCGTCTAGAATCGCAGGTTTCACCTCCTACCCTCTCCTAGGCTTCAGTGTGGTTACCACCGGCCATGCAAGCCATAGGAAAGAACTAACGGCGGATCATGTCCATGGACGTAGCCTGACGATCAGCCGTGCTATCGGAGAATGCTCAAGTGGTTCCAAATGACTGTGTCCACAAACACAGAGACCCTTTGGGCGAGGTATATAAGAACTGGCAAACATGTAACAATAAAGCTCACTGGTGTGACGTTTCGTCGCTGTCCAACATTTTTGTGATAGATGCATGGTGCCGTCCATGGTTGGGGGATCTGTCATGTGTACCGGTCCTCGTACTGATCAGCCATGGTCAAGGCGCTGCTCGTTTGAGTTTGTTGGAGCCAGATAATTGTAGAGGGCCAGAAAACAGCCCGAGCTTTCGGCGGGTGGATGGGTATAAAAAGCATGAAGGCGAAGACACAAGACGAAAGGTGAAGATTGGGTGTAGTAGTACTTATCACTTTGGATGACCCTTTTTCCATCATGTGCAGGCCTGGAATGTTGGCTCCTATCAGTGACGCGCGGTCGGGCGTTGGTGAGCGTCTTGGGAGCTTTTTTAGCGGGGGGTAGATGGGGGGAGAGGGACCCTTGAGAAGGAGAAACCTCCTGCGATGAGCTTCCTCAGGGGCACTACCGCCAAAGAGAGCATCAAGCTATTTGATTCGTTGCTGTGGTGGAAAGCTTGTCCAGGGCGTTGGAACGTGAATTGTGGGACTGTGGTTGGTTATGTTACTCCATGTCAACTGTCCCGGTGCTGTTCTCCTCTGATCTCGGCTTTCCTGATCTCCAGACTGTGTGCTCTCCTCCTTCCTCACCAGTCTCCTCACTCCTCTCTTCTCTGCCTTGTCCTCCACTCCCGTGGTCGTGGTGCCGCCAACCCGCCTCCGCCGACACACCCAGAAGCCGTCAACCACCAACTCCACTTCCCACCTCCCACCTCCCACCTCCCACCACAGTCCAACGTCCACTCTTCCTCCCACCTCCTCCTCTCTCACCCCTCCCCCTCAACAACTGCCCGCTACACGCCCTGCCGCGACCCATCTCCCCACGTCGCCAGCTTTAATCTCTAGTTTATTACTACAGTAAGCCTTCTATCTCCCCCCGTCCACTCCCGGCTAAACGCCCTCATCTCTGACTGATCCAAGGTGGACAGCAGTTGACACACCTCAGCTATAGATGCGGCCGCAGACCACCCAGTGAGTCCACCGCCCAAGCGCTGCCGCCCCCCTCCCAACCTATCCGTCATCGACTGCGAGGTTCCACCACCGCCTCTCTTCCGCCGACACCTCAGCGATCGGTCCGAACCTCTACCCCCGGGCATAGCACTTTCATTGCTCCACGCCCCTCAAATACCCTAGTCGACTTCGATACCCCGCGTCCCCCGCTCTTAGAAACACGCCATGGCCGACCCCTACCAGAACCGCGGAGCATACTCCAACAACTACAACCAGCAACCCCAGTATTCGCAGCAGCAGCAACAGCAGTACTCTTCATATCCCTCGAACGATCCACGGCGGACTGGGTACGAGGAGGATGACTTGGCTTACTACGAATCTGCGTCCAATGCCAGTCAGCGACAAAGCCTGCCGCTCTCGAATGATCAGTTCTACGATAGCTACTACACCTCCCCTCCTCCGCCGCCTCCTCCTCCAAGGAGAGGTTCAATGACCACGATACCAATCCGGGAGCTGCAGTATGGACAGGGACCGAATGGAACATATGCTACCCAACAGCAACAACAGCAACAGCCGCCTTATTCACCAGGTTATCCTTCGGGGTATGATCAAAGAGGAGATGGACATAATAATGCACCCCAAACCCCGGGACATGCCCCATATAATCCCGCTTCGTACGCTGCTCCCACCCGGCACCCCACGACCGCTGGAAACTCAGGCATGTATGTTCCACCTGAACAGCGGCCTCAGCGACACGCATCCTCTGCGGCCCCCTTCTCCCCAACATCGTATAATCCTAATGCGTATGGTAACCACACGCCCTATCCCAGTGCAGGCGGGTATCCAGGAGGACGGCAACCGTTGCAAATGCCAACAGGGCAGACAAGCCCGCAGCATCAACAACAACAACCATATTCTCCCGGCTTTGCGCCGTCGGGCTATGGACAGATGAGGACTCAGTATGCGACAGTGCAGGATAGATATAATATGGGACAAAATCAACCGTATTCCCCGGGATTGCCGCCGCAACATCCGCAGCCCACGCCGCCTGTGTCAAATACCTACCAACCTCCGCCGCCTCCGCCACCCCCGCATCCGCCTAATTCCCCTGGCTTTTACCAGGGGCAGCCGCCGTCGTATGGGAGCGCTGTCCCAGGGTTGACGCAGTCATATGCACCGAGCGGGGGAAGAGCAGATTCACATTATGTATTAGGAGGAGAGGAAAGTGATATTTCTCCACATGGACCAGATGATTATAATCGGCATCCACTTCCCACGCCTCCCGCGAGAGATGTGTATGACGGAGGATATGCGAATCAACAGCCGCTGCCATCACCACCACCGCCAGCTCCACCATCGCACAGCGATTTGAATAATCGACCGCTTCCTCGGCTCCCACCGCCAGAAACAAGCGATAGCCTGTTTGACAACGTGGAAGATGCGTTGGCGGAGATGAGCTCTGCAGCAGCAGGAGAACGGGACAGTTATCAGAGTACCGGGACTAGGACTAATGGTCGGCTGGATAGCGTCTACGACTATTATTCCAACTCGAGTGACGCTGATGCACTGCGCGGGTTGGAGCAGATGAGGGAAGACGAGGAGTATGAACAGCGGAGACAAAGTGCGCAGAGCGCCAGTGCCAATGCTGTTGGAAATCCGCCGGCGAGACGGGATACTGATGAGAGTGACCTTGGATTCGATATTTCTGGTTATGGAGGCGATATTGGGTTTTATGGTGCGGATTTTGCCCCAAGTGATAGCTTGACTACGGGTGCTTCGAGTTTGCCGTATTATCCCCAACAGAGTGAATACACGACGAGAACGGATTCACTGAGGACGTCCCCATTGCCGCCGGTACCAGTAGAGGAGACTTCGGATGCCATGTATGGTCTCCCGGATGAGTCTACTCTTCATCCATTCCCGGCGATAACCTCCTCGGCGAGGGTGGACACGGCCGGAACTGGTGGTCTGACGGAACCGAAACCTCTGCCGGAACGGAGAATGTCATTTGATGAAGGATCCGAGAAACTTGATGCCCCGTATCCGACAAATGATGATGAGTCTGATGACGATTTCCCGGAGCTATTTTATTACCCTCCGGAGTCTACGAGCACGAGTAACTTGCCCCCGTTGAGTCGTCCATTGCCTAGTATCCCGTATGGAAGCGGAGAATCGTACATTCCTGTGCTTCGACCAGCTGGAACACTGCCCTACCCGGACACGGATAATCGTACCTCTCTACCAGGAATCTATGAAAACGCGGAGTCTTATTCCCAGGTCTCCCTTGGCCAATCAGCGGGAATGAACATTCCCCGTGCCAGCAGCATGTCCCACGACATGCGCAGCTCCGCACCAACTGTCACCCCAGTGCGCTCGAAAACAGATGGGAGGGTTAAACAGGTCTCCAAGACCTCTGCAACGGCCGGTCCGCTCCCCCCTCATGGCTCTGAATTGGATCTCTCTGTTGGCCTGGCGCCTAGTGATCTCCCGACCATCCCACTTCTCCGGAAATTCAATCCCAAGAAACTCGGAGCCCAGGATTTCAAGCGATGCACGGAACCATGGGCCTTGTCATCGATTGCCAGTTGGCTGAAGGATATGACAACTAATGAGCTTGATCTCAAGGAAGCTGCGATTGCGGATGCTGTCGCGGCCTTGTTCACCCATAATGTCCCAACCATGAATATGGCTGATGCGGAGACCCTCGCGGCAAAGGTTGTGAGCGGCTTCATGAGAGACAAGAAATTGGTGAAAGAGGAAGAATGGGTCAAGTTTGGTGATGGTGAGGTGTCGGGTGTGATCTTTCAAATCACCGGTAAAGGTTGTTACTCCTCGCATGTTCACAATGAAAATGTCGAAATGCCGGGACGATGCTACAGCCATCATTGCGCGCGGACGCTCAAGAAAATTAGTATCGGTCACTATGGAAATGAACCAGTACAGAAGGAGAAGCAAGATTGGATGAAGCAGTGGAAGATTAACCCCAGTGATCTCGGAAATGTCAACAAGAAGGAGATTGAGCGGCAGAACAACCTCCATGAGATTGTGCAGACTGAGGAAGAGTATCTCGAGCATCTCTACATTCTGAAGGCGGTTTACAGGGATCAACTCGCTGCGGCTCAACCATCAATCATCAAGCCGTCGAAGATAGAAAACTTTATCCGCGATGTGTTTGGAAAAGCGGACCCAGTGAGGAAGGTCTCCGAAGAGCATCTTCTCCCGCACCTCAAGTTCCGCCAAAGAGAACAAGGCCCTTGGGTTGTCGGCTTCTCGGATATCTTCAGAGAATGGATCAGAAAGGCAAAGGAAGCGTATCTGGAGTATGCTGCTGCTTTCCCACGCGCCGATATGCTGGTCCGCAGAGAAGCGGATCGAAATCTCCTCTTCCGTGATTTCCTGGATCGATGCCGACAAGACCCGCGGACCCGCCGCCTGGATTGGGTTACCTTTTTGAAAGGCCCGATTACGCGGTTGCAGAGATACTCGTTGCTCTTGAGCACCGTCTTGAAACATACTATCACCGAGAGCGAGGAGAAACAGAATCTCGAACGCGCTATCGAGGAGATCAAGGCTGTGACGCTGGAGTGCGATCAACGTGTCGATGAAATGTCGAAACGCGTCCAGCTCGTCGAGTTAGGTGTGAAACTCATTCTCCGCCAGGAAGGATTAAATCTTCGTCTTGATGAGATGGGGAGAGAACTTATCTTTAAGGGCGACCTTCAGAGAATGGGAAGTAACCGCTTCACGTGGGTTGAGACTACGTGTATGTTGTTTGACCACTACTTTATCATCGCCAAGACGGTACAGCAAAAAGGTGCTGGCGGAACAAAGAATGAGAGATACGATGTATCCAGAACCCCGATTCCTATGGAGTTGCTGGTTCTCGAATCCACAGATGATGAACCAGTTATCCGTGGTGCAGCCAACAAATTCGGTCTCGCAGCTCCTACTACTCAAGCTAAAGTCGATCTCCGCGGACGCCACAATACGGTTGGATCCGCTCCCCAGCTGCCCGGAAACTCAAGTTCGGCTAGTCTCCAAACTATTGCCACAGCACCGGTACGCCTGGGGTCTTCGAGCGCAGAAAACGACGCCCGCTTGCTGTATCCCTTTCGGATCAAGCACCTTGGAAATCCAGCACGGTTCGCCAAGGCGGATGATAACACGTATATCCTTTACGCCCCGTCAGCACAGAATCGCAAGGATTGGTGCGACAAGATTATTTATGCGAAGGAAAAGAAGGCCGCGTCTTTGCATGCCCAGAATGAGGAGCCGTTTAGATTGAGAGTGCTCGCCGATTCGGCGTTTGCTGTTGAGCCAAGCTATGTTGCCCCGGGCCAGAGTAGTAGACCGGTCAAGATTCGTGGGACACCGTTGGATAGAGCGATTCAGGATGTCGAAAGACGGTATGAGAATGATGGCCCACAACGACCGTCTCCTGTGGCAAAAGCGACTGTTAACTGTGCTACCACTTTTGTGGTGCCCGGGCCTGGAGGTCAGGAGATGGTTGCAATTGGCACGGATACGGGAGTGTATGTTTGCGATGCGGAGAATCCACGCGGTTGGGCCGCAAGGGTGAGTTTTCTTTTAATACTTTATTCTATAATGTTGATGCTGATGGATATTCCCCCAGGCCATCAATGCACCCAAAGTCACCCAAATCTCCGTCCTCGAAGAATTTTCCCTCTTCCTCGTCCTCGCCGACAAAGCCCTCATCGCCTACCACCTTGACAGCCTCCTCCAAAACCTCCCCCCCTCCTCGCGCCCGGCTCTCACAGCCCCAATGACTCCCACCAACCCACCCCCAAAAGCGCGCCCACCCCAAAAACTCTCTGGCGCCAAAGACGTTGGTTTCTTCGCGACAGGCCGCATGAAAGATCGCACCCTCGTGGTATTCCAAAAACGCGGTGGCATGTCCTCCAACTTCAAAGTGCTCGAACCCGTCTTCCAACGCTCCGCGGAAAAACGCTCCCGTTTCTCCCGGAAAGGTACCACCGATTTCTTCCGCGAATTTGATGAGTTTTATATCCCCGCTGAATGCTTCGGCATCAACCTCTTCCAATCCTCGCTCGCCGTGCAGACATCGAAGGGCTTTGAAACCCTCATGCTTGATAAAAAGAAATCCTACTCCATCCCGGATCTGCGGCAAGAACACTGCGGCGATATCGCAGCCCGCATCAAGGATCTGAGACCACTGGGAATGTTCCGTCTCAACGACCAGGAATTCCTGCTGTGCTACGACGAGTGCGCGGTGTATATGACCAAACACGGCGACCTTTCGAGATCAGTCATTATGGAGTTCGTCGGCAAGGCACGACAAGTGTGTCTGTATGCAGGCTATGTCCTCGTCGTCGATAACGATTTCGTCGAGATACGGAATGCCCAGAATGGGAGACTCAGACAGGTGATTGCGGGGCGGGAGGTCAGGCTGCTGGATGATGGTGCGGAGAGTGGTGGCGCTGGGAGCAGCCATGCGGGGCAGAGGTTGAGTCTTGTTGGTGCGCCGACTGTCAATGGCGCCACAGTAAATGGTGCTGGCGTGAATGGTACTGCTCCACCTGCTACTGCGGCGAATGGAGCGGCGAATGGGGTGGGGAGGACGCATACGAGGAGGAGAACGGTGAAGGTGGCGATGCTGCATCCGAATGTGGAGGGGAGACAGTTGGTGGTGGAGTTGATACTGAATCCGGGGCATGTCGTCGCGGGGAGAGCAGATTAGGCGTCTGTGAGGAGGAAGGTTGAAGTGGAAGAGGTGGAGGTGGAGGACGATGAGGGGGGGGAGGGAATTGTCGTGTAGGTTGTGGGTGTGGGGGGTTATGGATATTGGGGGGACGGGATTGGGGATGGTGTCAGGGATGGATGGAGTGATGGATGGATGGAGAGTGTTTTTCCTGCGTGCGTATTGTTGCGTTGCTTGTGTTGTCAAGAATCGAGATTCCCAGTGTGCTTTATGGTTTTATGTTTTGAGTTGTTTCTTCTTTTTCTTCTGTCTCACTGTCTTCTCTGTTTGTCTTCTGTCGTGTGTAGTTTTGTAGCTTTGCAGGGGTTTTTGTTAGTTACCATAGCTACCACTTATAGCAGAGTAGTGATTCTTGGTTCTATTCTTCATTTTCTTCTATTCTTCTTTTTCTTCTTGTCTTAGTTGTTGTGATCCCTTCTCAGGCTTCTGTTGTTATCTTCACACCTTTTGTGGGTTTCGTTGCGTTGTGTTGTTTTCTTGGTATCGTTTTTTGTCATATATTATCTATCATATTATCTATCATATCGTCTATCATCTATCATCTATATAGGATAGGGCATTGACCCACTTATCCTAGATAAACTACGAGTATCTACGAGTACCTACTGTCATGATAGCCACCGACGTTACCAACAGAGTCCCTATAGATGCGGCAGGATGATAGGCGAAGGCAGGAAAGAAGTAGGGACGAATTTATCTAATAAAGGCTATGATGGCATATGAACGCCTATCACCATCATCATAATCATCAGTCGACATGGAATAGTGACATGGCAGGGTAGTTTGGTAGACACCAGTAGACACTATGACAACTAGTAAATCATCGATCTGTATCCACGATCCGGTTTATTGTTTTGTGTTCATGCAAGCTCGTGCAAGCTTGTAATATACTAGTAGCTAGACTCTGGATAGTTCCTGTAACTAAGGTGAATAATAGTATGACAATAGAGAAAACACAAAAAAGATGAGAGCAAGCACAAAAAATAAAGAAGGAAGGAAAATAGAAAAAAAAAAACTAGAAAATGAAGAAATCCACAGAGAGCCACAAAAGGGCCACAAAACGCAAGCCAGATGCCATTCATTACGTTACCCCTCGTGCCCCATATTTTCTCCAAACCCATCCACAGACACATATCTACTCATCCTCAGCAAACGGATCTCCATATTCCCACATCCCCCTATGCTCTCTAAACGCCGTCTCCTCCCTCTCCCCCACGACCCCCAACTCCTGCGCATACGCCCCACTCCACCTCCCCTCCGCCCTGCCCCTCACCTTCCTCGCCCATCCTTCTTCCACAATCCTCACATTGACACTCTCCTCAAACGCGGTCCCGCGCTTCGGGTCCAGCAGCGTGACAAACAACGTTCCATCGACCTCTGCATCCACATTCGCCACCAACTGCCTGCCATTCCCGGTGAGCTCCTCCAGACAATGCCATGCCTCCCTGAGATATTCTTCTTCCTTCTCGCCGGGAAACTGAAGAAACGACAGCTCTGCATCTACTGCCTGAGGCCGCAGTTTCTGGGTTCCGAACTGTGCGGGGAGCGGCCGGAGAGAGGAGAACGGGAGCCGCTCAGAGTTGCCGTAGTCCAGGTAGGTGATTTCGGCGGTTTTGGCGGCGCGGTCGACGTGCCGCACGCGCGCGCGGTAGAAGCTGTTGTCGGCGGAGAATTTGGCGGATACGAGGTCGCCGACTTTCGGGGGCGTTGAGAGCGGCGGAGGGGCGGAGGCGGAGAGGTGGAAGGTGCGGAAGGAGGTCATGAGGGAGTCGAGCGCGCCGGAAGTGCTGGGGCTGATAAGTTGGAGTTTCAACGCGCAGTTGGGGAGGATGTTGGCGACCACAACATCGCGGTAGTCTTTGCGGCGTTCGAGGGTCGATGAGGAGGAGGAGGCGGTGGGTTCAGCGGTGGTGGTCTCGGGTTGGAAGGCTTCAGCTTTGGGGTCGTAGTTGGCCCAGAGACCCTTGCGCGCAGTTTTCGCGTGGTTCTCAGCGGAGAAAAGTTCGTTTGCGTGTCCGAATTTTTCGGCAGAGTAGGCGTGGACCGTTGCGAGACCTTCTTCGACGAGGCCTTTGGCAACAGATTCACGGTTGACGTACATGGTTCCGATGAAGCCGCCGACCTTGTCGATATCCTCAACGTCGATTTCCACGTCTCGTTGCATGCATTTTCTCGTGGACCATTCCAGGGCCTCCGGGCCGAAGGGTTCGGAAGTTTCGTCTGGGTTTCTGGCAGTGCGGGGAGCACGGATACCACCTAGGACGAAAGTAAGGCGTGCATTTTCCTTCGGGATGATGACCTTGAAACGGGAGCCAGAAGCAACGTAGTCGACGATGGCGGGAACACGTTTCTGGCGCTGGAGGAAGGAGAGATAGGCTTTTGCTTTCTGGAGGCTGTCGGAAGCTTCAACCATCTTAGTGGTTTTGGGGGGTTTGGAAGACCACATTCCGCGCTGTTCGGATTTCGCGGTTTCCTCGGCCAGGAAAAGTTCATCCCAGATCGGGCTGCGGTCTTCGTCTTCTCTTCGATGACGGATTACAGAGGCGTAGCCGGTTTCGACGAGAAGAAGGGCAATGTTCTTGCCGGCCAGAGTAACTGTTGCCATGTCACGCTCCTCAAAGCCGTCTTGAGCTGGTCGCTTGCCATCAATGTTGACGTGGACGTGCTTGCCGATGAGCTTCTTACGGAGAAACTCCTTGGCCTCTGCTTGATACGGCGCTTGGGTAGGGTCGGATGGCCTATAATGTCAGTCAGTTATTCCTCGATTAGACACAGAGGATCATACTTTGGCTGCCGAACACTCGACAAGTTGAGCTTCTTCTCTTGCCCCGCCTTTGTCCTCACGAAAATGCTGTCTGCATTGACGATCCTCGAAACAACCGCATCAAAGCTATTTCCACTGTTCTGGACCTTCTTGACATGCGCCTTCCACAAACGCAGCTTATCATCCTTTGCCTTCTGTTCAGCAGCACGCAAATGCGCCATATCCGGACCAATCAAGGTAGCATGGAAATCGACACAGCGTCCCAGGCCCTGGAGCAACACAAACTCGGCGATGTTACCAGCTGGGTGGATAATCGACCCGATCAATTGACCCTGGGGACTGGTGCCGAGGAGCTTGACTTTGACCGTACGCTGGAGAAGACGGATTTCGACAAAGCCCTTAGCTTCGTCGCCGTATTCCTCGGCGGGGAAGATGACGCCTTGAGCATCCTGGCGCCGAGAAGCAGGGCAACGGACACCGGCGAGGAGGAGGACAAGCTGTTGGTGAAGCTTCGGCTTGAGGAGCAAACGGACGGCCAATTTATCGCCCGAGATGACGCGCTCGACGATACCTTCATATTGTTAGCTCTCAATCTTCTCCTCTCCTGAAATGTAGAAAACTCACCATCAATCGATTTTCCCTTGTTCTCCTCCACCAGTGCCTTCGCTTGATCCGGTGTAAGATTATCATACTTTGCCTCGACCCTGCCATCCTCCTCCGGGCTCCAAACTCCCTTGCCGGCAGCCCTCGCCTGGTCTTCATAGATCTTCAATTTCTCAAGCAACGTGTTGTCGCCGGATTCCGAGTCATCCTTACGGCGCCCGGAGTCTTCACGGACTTTCACGGTACCCTCGGCGACGAGAATCTCAGCGAGATTCTGCCCGTTTTCAAGGACGACGATGCCGTACTCCCGCTGGATGCTGGGAACAGTGTAGAGAGACTCGAAATCAACTTCTTTGCCGACGATAAGCTTGCGGAGGTAGTCGCGGGAGAAGAAGGCGAAGGGCTGGGGGAGAGGAGATACAATTAGCCACGCTAATACCAAAAGGACAAGCAATAACAGCTTGGAGAGCAAAAAAAAAAAACATACCTCGTCGCCCTCACGCCTCAACTTGGGCGCCGACACATAGGCCAATGAGACCTGCTTCTCAGCTCCAGTTCTCATTGACTTCAACACCATGGTATCACCGGACAAGGCCAGTTTAACCTGACCCTTGATGCTAGGAGCCATTGTTGTTATTGTTCCAATTGGGTGAATGTGCCGGACGGTCGTGGGTGGTGCGGGTTCAACTTCGACGACAGGAGCGACGAAGCTGTTGGTTCAGTGCCTGAGGCTGGAGGAACGAGCTGCACAGAGGAAGATTGGAAACGTTAGCCTTCAGATTGCGGGAGCGAGAGGTGAGCAGCTCTGCGGTGGAGGTGGAGGCGGAACAGAGGTTATCACTGCTCCTGCTGATGCATGGCGGATGCTGGGGAGCTTCTGAAGAGGCCACGGGTCCACAATTTCAGGAGACCAGCTTTGTATTCCCAGAGGAGAGGAATTGAGGGGCTGGGAAGACGTAGGAAGTTGTTATTTCAACGGAAATGGTCTCACCGGAGCTTTTTGAGGAGGACTTTATGTGTTGAGATGGGGAATGGGGTGAATTGGGAGTGGAGGAGGAGCCGGAGAGTTGTGGTTGCTGGTGTGATGGAAGGTGGTGGGCCATGGAAACTGCTTTGGACTGGGCAGGGATGCGCCGCTACGGTGATGCAGTGGCGGGAGGATAAGCGCACAGATGAATCGTTGCGAGAAGAATATGCTTAGAGTTATGCTTTATGGCGAAAAGCCAAACTTTATTGTATTTTGCCGATGAAATGGGGGCGAACTGTGGTCACGTGGTCGCATGTTGTCAGAGCTGGTTGCCCAGACGAGGCTGAGCAGCACAGCTCCAATCTTATCTCACCACACCTCCCTATACATACCCACTCCAAAGAGAGCTAACCTTGTCTCAGTACACAGGTGTTAATAGAGAACTTAGAATTTAAGCTTCTCCAATGCTTTCCAATGCTTTCCACCCTCTCTCCCACTCATAGCTACAGGTACTGTTCACTATCCTCCGCCTCTCCTCTATGTCCTCCACATCCCGAAGTCCCTCTAGTGCCAGCTCCGTCTTTGCCGACAGCCCCAGCTCAACCGATGAACCCATCCCACACCTCCCCCAAGACAAATCCGGCTTCAATGCTCTCCATTACGCCGCCAAAACCAACAACACCGCACTTCTCCTTTCCCATCTCTCTACCGAGGAGAGGAGGAGGGCTTCGCCAGCATCGACGATGGCGACCTAAACGGCCGCTCTCCCATTGCAAGGGCCTGTGTACATGGCCACTACGAGGCAGCCGATATACTATTCCAACACAACTGTAGTCACTGGAAACACGATAATGAGGGCAGAAGCCCTTCAGTACATGTCCGTGAGAACTTTCATACACGCCTGTTGGAGCGGTGGGCAAAGTATGGCATGGGCCCGTGGAAGAAGGAGGTGTGGACGCCGGTTGAGTTGGCGGAGTGCTTAGGGGATCATCATGTCGCGGGCAGGTTGAGGGCTTGGAAGATTGGGTGGACAAGAGGGATGAGCCGTGGATGGCGAGCGCGGATGAGGAGGAAAAGGCGGGGTTGTCTGGCATGTTTGGAGGTGACTGAATAGTGTGAGAGGTGGATTAATAGACTGATGTTTGCGCCCCACATATTGTGTACTTCAATTGTCTACTTTGTATACTCTTTATTCACGCTTGTCAGTTCACTTTGAGAATCTTTATTCACACAGATCGTTGTGTGAGTGAACAGAATCACCACCCATCATCCGCAACCGCGGTCATGTGACAGCGCTCCCTCGCACAGACCACCGCACGACCGACGCGTTTGGTGGGGCAACAGCGACCGTGTCTGGCTGTGTTGGACGCTCCATGAGCAGGCCCGGCCTGCCCAAACCACCAACCTCCTCACTTGCAACCTCTTGGTCGTTATCTGCAACATCGGTTTCTTCTCCATCTGTCCCACTGCGAACCATTACGTCCTTCTCAACCGTCCACCGCCCCATCCTGTTTTTGGCCTACAAACGCTGCGTTCCATCATCCTAACGAGAGCTCTGGCCTGTTCAAACTTTTGAGCTTGGGTTTGGGCTTCACCACTTGGAGCTTCGACGGAATACTCACCAGATTTATACCTTCCATCAATCGTCATTTCATCGGTTTTACGCATTGCCGGTCTCCCAAACGCCTATAAGTCAAGAGACCACGAGGACTGGACTCTAGGGTGGCGTTTCCTTCTTGACACGGTCCTGACAACAAGTCCACTGACAGGCAGAAGGCAGTTTTAAGAAGGACGAAATACGGGCTAGAATTAGTGGGAGACTTTAAGCTTCAAAAACCTCAAACGGTCAGTAGCATGGGTTGCAATTCTGGTACCACGAAACTTATACTGACGGAAGCCAGCCCTTGACTCAACCATACACCAACATGAAGAGATCAACCCATAACGGCGGAGATGCGAAGAATGGATACGATGAGCGGTTCAACATTCGGATGAACAAGTTGACCACAAGGTTTCACAACATGCCGGCCAGCAGTGGCGGTTCTCAAGAAGGAGATCAGGACCGCTGGACAAAACCTGTAGCCCGCAACGACCTCGTCGCGAAATACGAGTATGAGACTACGGAATACGCTGATGAGGAATGGCGACGGATGCCTGAGATTCCGACCGCGGAGGAGCTGAGCCAGGAAGATGTGGAGGTCCCGTGCAACATCATTGATGATTCGTATGAAAGCGTTGAGGAGTACCTGTCGACACACTATGAGCTTCTCCGGGAAGACGCTGTTGCTGGTCTGAGGGACTGTATTGCTCAGATCCGTATGGATCCGGACATGGACGAAACACCACACATGGCAGTGTACGAAAATGTAAGCGAATCCCTGCTACAGGAGAGCCTTGCATATACTGACTCTCTATTTAGGTGATGGTCACAGGCATCACGTATACCCAGCAGTTCGGTGTTTGCACCAAAATCTCCTTTTCACTGAACCGCGTTGGCAAGCAAATCCGCTGGTCTCAATCCAAGCGCCTGATCCCCGGTTCAATTGTTTGTCTCTCCGATGATAGGTTTCAAACCTTTCGCGTCGCCACCGTAGTTGCACGGCCGCTCGACCAGGTGGAGCAGAATCCTCACGAAATCGACATTTTGTTTAAGCCTGGAGAGATTGAAATTGATTCTTCGAAACCCATGTTGATGGTTGAGTGCAAGAGCTCATATTTCGAGGCATACAAGTGGGTGTTGAAAGCTCTTCAACGCATGAGGCCCGATAATTTCCCTCTTCATAGATATCTCTGCTTTATGGACAAGGATATCGGTGCGCCGGGGTATGTGGAACAAACCGGAATGTATAACTTATCGACAATCTTCCCAGACTCCATTAACAAGGAGAAGTTTGCTGAGGTCCCCATTCTGGAGGAATGGCCGGATCTTAAGGATCCAGATGCAAAGACCAGCATGGATGCTACGCAGATGGAAGCTCTGAAGGCCATTCTGACAAAGGAGATTGCCGTGGTCCAAGGCCCGCCCGGTACCGGAAAAACGTACACTTCGGTACAAGCCCTCACTACAATTCTTAACAACATGACGGATGACGAGCCTCCCATTATCGTGGCCTGTCAGACAAATCACGCTCTGGATCAGATTTTGAATTACATCTATGTCTTTGAAAGCAACATCATCCGTCTTGGCGGCCGTACGAAAGATAAAGAAAACATTCTCCGCCGCACTCTTCACAACATTCGGAACAGTGCTGGCCAAATCAATATTCCAGGATCGAATCGTCGTGCCATCCTTCGTCAGCTTGACGCCGTGAAGGATAAGATGCGAAGACTCACCAGACCTTTGCGTGAAGACCTCATCTCACCTGAGGGACTGTTTGAGCTCGGAGTGATTGAAAAGAAACAAGCTGAATCATTTGTCAAGGGTGCCAGTGGTTGGGTTCAAGCCAGCCGTGTCTATTCTGAAAAGCCGGATTCTCCTATTAGTATGTGGTTGGGCGAAAGTATCGACAAGGTTGAAATCATGGAGGACCTTCAGATGGGTGATGAAGAAGCCGATATCGAGTATGAGGAGTTGAAAGACATTGAGGCAGAGTTTTTGGGAGGTAATCCGGGCCAGGATGACGACCAGAAATTATATGGCACCGCGGATGATATGAAGAACAAGTACCGCGTCGCGGACCCCGTCGGTACCCCACCGGAAGACATCCACAAGGCGGCGCAGAAGAGGGATGTCTTTCAAATCCCGCAGTACTTGCGTGCCGCACTTTACTGCCACTGGCGCCGGGAGGCAATGAAGAAGATTGATTCTCAATTCAAGGAGCTCAACCTGACTTACCAAAGGCTTTGCCAGGAACTGAAAATTACGAGGATGGAGAAGGACTCCTTCTTGCTCTCCCGAGCGAAGCTGATCGGAATGACTACTACTGGTCTCAGCAAGTACCGGAGCTTGGTGGCAAGTACCAAGCCGAAGATTCTCCTCATTGAAGAAGCGGCAGAAGTCCTGGAAGCCCCGGTGGTGGTTGGATGTCTCCCCAGTATTCAACAACTCATATTAGTCGGGGATCACAAGCAGCTTCGTGGAAAGTGCTCCGTCCATGCTCTCGATGACGACCCTTACAACCTTAATATCTCACTTTTCGAGCGGTGGGTCTTGAATAATATGCCATATATCACCCTGCAGACCCAACGACGTAAATACTCACTGTCTTTTTACCTCAGATCAAGGTTGACGTTTTTATAGGCATGCGGCCCGAGATCCGTGAGATTCTTAACCCTATCTACAAGGAGACTCCCCTACAAGACCACGAGAGTGTCATGGGTCGTGACCCGATCATGGGTATGGGTAATACCAATATCTTCTGGTTTTGTCATTCGAACTCCGAAGGCAGCTTTGAGGACTCGCCCTCCAAGGTCAACGTCTTTGAAGCCGAGATGATCACCAAATTCGTCGAATATCTCGTCCTTAATCAACAGGACCCGGCCAAGATTACAATCCTGACTTTCTACACGGGACAACGGCAAATCCTCGCCCGATTACTCGCTCGGAACGTTAATCTGCAATACACGAAGATCCAGATCGCAACGGTCGATTCCTTCCAAGGTGAAGAAAACGATATTGTCATTCTCTCGTTGGTCCGGTCCAATCTCAACAATACTATTGGTTTCCTCTCCAACGAAAATCGTGTCTGCGTTGCCCTCTCCCGCGCTCAACGTGGTTTCTACATTTTCGGCAACGCGGAAATGGTAACCCGCAAATCCAACCTCTGGTGGGATATCGGCAAACTCCTTCAGCGCTCAGCGGCACAAAAGAAAATCGGCTTCCAACTCCCCGTCACCTGCCACAACCACAAAACACAAACTCTCATCGAAGACGTCATCGACTGGAACGATCTCTCTGGGGGATGCCGCCAGAAATGCGGTGCTTGGCTCCCTTGTAAGCACAAGTGCCCGCTCACTTGTCATCCGTTCGATCACTCGGATTTTAGATGTCAGGAAGAGTGTGAGAGGGACAAAATGCGTTGTGGCCACAGGTGTAAGACCAGGTGCTGGGAAGAGTGTTTCTGCGAGGTGTGTGGAATGTCGAGGAGTGAACAGGAGAGAGATCAGAATGGGTACTTCGATAGTGATGATATGGATGATAATCAGTGGACCCCGGCGCCGAAGAAGGGGTATGCGCAGGCGGCTACGACTGTGAAGGCGGTGAATGGGATTAAGAATGTTGTGAATGAGAAGAGGAATAGAAAAGGTGTTATGGTGTAGATGGGGGTGTGGATGTGTGGTGTTTGTTTGCGGAGTTATGGGATTTGTTTCTGGGTTGCTGTTAGTTAGGGACAGTAGTTACTGGTGTTGGTCAGTTAAATAATGGTTAGTTGTTTCTGGATTAGCTACCATTTCGTTTCCTGTAGCTTTCTTTTCAAGGGTTAATAGTGTTGGTGGTTGTGCACAGACGCCGACGTTACAGTCCCATTGATGGAGTTGGGGCTTTGTTGTCTCACAGCTGTTGCCTTACATAACCGTTGCTACTAGTTACCTGGGTAGGAGCCTATCACCCACCATCCGACCCATACACCCACTCATCACCTTGCAGCCATCTATCCCAGTACCTACATATACTCCCGCTAGCAACACCATTGCCTGGCCGCCAACCACCCTCCGCCATCCCTCAATTCCTCTCGTCAAAGCTCCCAGGAACTGCCCGCCGCCATGGCGAAACGCTTTCACCGCCAGATGGGGAAGCTAGCCTCCAACCGCGCCGCCGACGAGGTATGGTAGCTCTCTTTCTGGAGCATGTGGGATGACGATGACGATGATGATGGTGGATTGGTGCTGACGGCCTCGTAGGCAAGCGTCGCAATGCTGATTAAGGAAGTCGACGATACAGACCAGCTGTTGTTGAAAGTCAGTACTCTTCTGCTATTGAGCTACCTCTGTTGCTGTTGTCGTTGTCGTTATCATCACCGTCAATGCCCACCCCCACCTTCAACCCATGCCGCGCGGCCTCCCCTCGACGCAGAGACTCGCCTCCACCACCACCACCACCACTTCTTCTCTCTCTCCTCCTCCTACTTCTCCTGCTATTCCTCCCAGTAAAGCTCAGACCAACATAACAACTCGCTAACCCACCTCCCACGCAGTTTTCAGAAAACACTAAAAACTGGCGCGACGCCTGGTCCGCTATCCTCCTCACGGAATCGAATCTCGCGGACGCCTACTGGAGCCTCTACCAGCCCATCCCGCGCTCTGGTGCCACCGAATCCCACAAGAAACCGCCAGAAGACACACCTCTGGAGGTCTTTGACCGTGTGAAGGAGCTGCAAAATGTGTATGGCGGGCTGAAGAATGATATGATGGGCGAGGTGCAGAGGGTTGAGAAGTTGGTAGTTGCGCCGCTGGCACAGTGTGTGGTGAGTTTTCTTTGAGAGGGTGGTTTGGCGGGGTTGGGGGTAAGTAGGGGGATAAGGAATAACTATGGAGGCTAATGGAGGGGAATGGGACAGCAAATGATGAAGCCCGTGAGGAAGGCACTGGAGAGGAGGGAGAATAAGAAGCTGGATTTTGAGAGGTTTAATCGCAATGCGGAGCAGGCGAGAGCGAAGTTGAATAAAACGGATGCGTAGGTTTATCGGCTTTCATGACCTGCGCCCCCGACGGTTGGAGGAGAAACTAACACGGGTTCTAGACAACATGCTGCCACCTCCCGGGCTGAATCGGACCTCGAACGGGCGCTGAGCGCATACGAATCTGCGGATGAATACATCAAATCCTTCGTCCCCCCGATCCTCCAGAAAATCGCAGAGTTTATACCCCTCCTCCTCGAGATTGTGGCCGAAGTACAATTTAAGCTCCTCCAGCACCTGTACTCGGATTTTCATTACTATTCCGAGCAGTTCGGGCTCCCGGAAGCCCAGGAAGAGGATGTGATTGTTGCGGAATGGGAGGCGTCGTTTCTGGGGTTGCAGCAAGAGGTGGAATCAGGATTGTCGATAATTGCGCATGGGAAGGCGAGACATGTCCCCATGAACATGCTCGGACGTGATCAAGGTATTGTTGCAAAACACATGCCAAACATACCGGGTATGGGGAGAGGAGGAAAGAAAATGCCCCCTCCTCCTCCTCCTCCTCCATCATCAGGAACATCCCACCATTCTCAGTACCAGAATCATCATGATGAGAACACCTCCCGCCTCGGCTTTAACCGCCAAAAATCCACAATTTCACTCTCCTCCCCCAGCATCAGAAGCAGAAAATCAACCTCCTCCCTGCACCGCGATGCCCACGAACGCGATGAATCACCACCCCCTCCACTCCCCGGCCCAAGACCAACGATACCCGCCGCGAGACCGTCGTCGTCGTACTCGACTACCAGCCACGGCAGCGGATCTACTGCAACGGGTTATGTCACGCCGACTCCACTTGCGGGGATGAGGCCAAGCACGTTGAAAGGGACGCCGTCACCATCGTCAATATCATCATCATCATCAGCAGCAGCAGCAGCAGCAGCTTCATCCTACTTATCTCGCCCCAACAATAACCACTATCCCCAGAACCTCGAAGTCCGCGATCACTATCCACGCCCCGTTACCTCCACCTCCCCAACCCCCCACAAAATCGGCTCCACCCTCCGCGCTTCCTCCTCCAACACCAATCTGCGTCTCCCCTACCCGAATTCTCCCTCTCCCTCGGCATCACCTTATTCCTCCTCCCCCACACCATCCTTTGCCACCCTCGCCGCCGCCAAAAAGAAACCCCCTCCCCCTCCCCCACCAAAGAAAAAACATCTCCAACCCCGCCCGCCGCCGGAAGACTGGGTTACCGCACTGTATGATTTTGCGGGCGAGGCACAGGGGGATTTGGCGTTTAATGAGGGGGAGAGGATTAGGGTTACGAGAAGGACGGAGAGTAGGGATGAGTGGTGGGATGGGGAGGTGTTGAGGGATGGGAAGTGGAGGAGGGGGAGTTTTCCGGCGAATTATTGTCAGTAGAGGAGTTGGGGTGGGGGGAAGGGGGAGGGGGGGATGGGTAATGGGTAATTGGTGTGGATTTGTGAGATTGTGTGTGTGTGCGTGTGTCATGCTGTGTACTTCTCCCTCTCCCTCTCCCTCTCCCTCTCCCTCTCTCTTTCTGTCTGTCTGTGTATGTGTGTGTCTGAGACTCGGAGAGCTCGAAAGAGGGCTTGTGTGGGTGTCTGTGTGTGTATGCCCTCCACCCTACTAGTAGACCCATGTATCCTACTCTATCTACGAGTAGTAGACAGATACTGGAAAGGTATTGAATCTACAATTAATAATCTCCGCAATTCAATGCAACGCATGCACAAAACAAATCAATATTCTAATATTCCAATCTATGATTACTAGTGCTACTATAGTAACCATGTCCAAGTCGATATGTACTGTCGGAGTAGCGTGCTCGTGGGGATGGGGATCATGGGGATCATGATTGGTCCGAGAAATGTCGCAGTGGAGCAATGGGTGTATGCATCACACCAGCTAGTCAGGAAGTTAAGTCAGGAAGTTAAGTCAGGAAGTATTCCAACTTGAAGCCACCACCAAACAAGCGCCGGAAGAAGAACACGCCTCCTGCGACTGGTATACTAGTTACACCAGCAAAACATGCACGTTGTTGTTGTAGAAATTGGAGGATCTTCACCCTTCAACAAGAAGTAGAGCGTCAAATCCGGTGAAAGAACTACTTATATAATAGATGACTACTACCTTTCAACTACCTAACGCTACCTTGCCCAACCACCGGCCACTACATAGATAACAGAAAAAAAATAAAGGATATCCAGCAACTCGAAACGACATGACTCGACACGGTACGACAAAAAAAAAAAAAAAAAACAGAAAAAAAAAAAAAAAAAAAAAAGAACACGGTATATAAGTCCGCCGGCGCGGTCAGCATCACACCATACCACACCACCGACCAGAACAACCCCACAACGAAAAAAGTCGCAAGTAGAAGAAAAACAACAAAACCGACGAACACACACACTGGCACGCAAAGATCAAAATAGTAACAGAAAAGATCAAAAAAATCATGGATATACCGTTAACTACCCGCCGCCCCATACCAAGGCCCCATCCCATCCCATGGCAAAAGCAAAGCAAACGCAACGCAGAAAAAAGAGTAAGCAATAACGCAATAAATACCGCGAGAAACATGAACAGCCAATACGTAACAAACAACAGGAACAAAAACACAAAACACAAAGAAAAAGCAAGAATAAATTTAGACCCAGAGCAACATCAAAGAAATAAAGGAAAGGGAAAAAAAATAAGAAAAAAAAGATACCAGAACACCCAATTCAGTCGCTTTGATTTTTCCCATACGCATTGCATTTGCCCGTTATCGTTCATCTATTCGGTTCGGTTTGGTTGGGCTCAGTGTCGCCGTCCCCCACCACCCAACCCAATCCAACCTCATCTTCATTCTCATCGTCCTCATGCCTCATCCCCATTAGTGCGTGTGTGTTGCATCCGCCTCATCGCATCCAAGCCGAGCCATCGCACTCATCTCTCCACGCCCCCCATCCGCTCAGTATACATCAAGCCTTCCCCGCGCCGCTCAAAGCCTGAAGTCGCCGCTCCCGGCCCATCAACTGACGCCATCTCCCCAAGTGAGTGCATGGTGCGTATGTCCCATCCCCGTATTATGGGTTCCATTCTGTGTCTGATGATTCCCATGGGCGACACCGCCACCACTTGCACTTCCCCCTCCGCCACCCCCACCACCGCCATGCCCCCGTTTTCCCAATCCCAATTGCGCCAAATTCTCTAGCGTTCCGCCCTTTTTCCTAACCTCCACAATCCCCTTACTCAGCGCGTCGAGACTGCGGCCGTCGCGATAGCTTTCCACCTTTTCCACTGCCTGATGGTACGGGTAGCCTTGGTCGATGAGTTTCTTGACTTCATCAATGATCACCTTCCGCCGCGAGTAGAATTTGCGTTCGGCTTGGGATTTGCGCCATGCTGGGCCATATTTGGCTTCTAGGGACTTGACGGAGGGGCTGCCTTTGAGGCCGTGCTCCCATTCGGTCCAGAGTTCTTGCACGGTGGAAATCGCGCGCGAGAGTTTGTAGGTGTTTTCGCCGACGGCGTTGGAATTTGTGGAATTGGTATTGACGGTGGAGTTTTTGGACGTGGTAGATGCGGATACAGAGAGAGTCGAAGGAGGGGGATTAGGGGTTAGAGGCGCTGGTGTAGAGGTGCTGGAGTGTTGGGCGTGGTTGGTGTGGGTGATGCTGGAAGTGTGTATAGGTGGTGAGTAAGGTGTAGGTGGGTTTTCGGTTTGGCTCGTCGAGGCGGGAGTCGGGGGCGGTTGCGGCTTGCTGCGAACTGCAGGTTGGGGTGTAGGAGGATGCTGAGGTGGTGGGGGAGGTGGGATGGAGGCGGTGGTTGTGGTTGACGTTGCAGCAAGTTTTGTATTAGCCACGGAGGACGTCGATGTAGTATTACTATTGTTGCTGGGCGGAAACGACACAATAAGTAGCGTCCCGTCTTTAAGGTAATGGGTGAGGAGGAAGGGCGCGATCGTGTCCCCGCGATTGTTCATCAACTTGGGCTGGGTATCTTTTTGGAAGGTACTTTGGAGGGCAGCGGTGAGCGTCTAAAGCGGTTAGCAGTGCTGCGAGATGGTGTATGCTCAGCCAAAACACCAACCTCCCATGAATTCACGAGATCCAGCGGCATCGCGAAAGTTTCTGTCCCTCCATCCTCCCTTACGCGTAGCGAACGCACGCACGTTTCCTCAACTGGTGCATCATGCGCAGGTGGCGGAGCAACTGGGGCAGGCTGCGGAACGGGCACTGGCGCCGCGTGGGACACAGGAAGCCGTTTTGCTCTTCCTGCTCCTCCAACAGGCGTTGCGCGCCCCTGTACTTGGCTCCGGTCCATCACGACCTGTTGCGAGTATGCCTGCTGTTGTGGATGGCCTCCACTGGGATGCTGAACGTGATTCTGTTGATGTCCATGGCTTTGACTCCCACTGCTTGTATGGTCTTGGGTTTGTTGCTGTTGCTGTTGTTGTTGTTGAACGTGTCGTTGCTGGTGCTGCTGCGTGCTATGCTGCTGCTGGACGTGTTGTTGAGCCTGGTGATGCTGCTGGTGCTGATGAAGACTGTCCGCGGTCGTTGGCAGCCCTGCTCGTCCATAACTTGATGCTGAGTATTTGGCCTGATGTTGGGTCGGCGGGCTGGGGTTGCTTTCTCTCGCGGCGCTGAGATATCCTGTATGTTGTGATGCCATGGAGGACGTATTCGACGCCGTCGGCAGCTGAGTTGTGCGCTGTCTCTTCTGCGGTCTTTCCAACGTGTTGTTTCCCATGTACATACTAGGTGGAGGACCATGTTGGGTTCCGTGGGTGGGGTATGGGCCCGGTAGGTTCGAGGACATTGGAACGTGCTGCCCTCGAGCGGGCAGGCGTAATGGGATCGACAGTGGGGGCAACAACGAGGGAGAACGAGGAGAAGGAGCACGGCGGAGGCGTCTCTCGGTCAGCGGCGGACGGCAGCTTTGTCGGCGGGGAGCGGCGGGCAACACAGAGCAAGCGGGCGGGGGAGTCGTTAGTTGGAGGTCGGGTCTGTATCGTTTACCGCCTGCATGCTGTCGATGGGTGGCTGAGTCAGCGGTGGTGATGGGTGTGATGGGGTGATGGGGTGATACAGTGTGATGCAGTGATATGGTGTGATCTGGTGATGTATGGTGACGCGGGTGGGAAATGTATCCAATGCTATCACTTAGAGGCTTCATCTGGCTCGATGTCTAACTTTCTCACAATCTTTGCACAATACCACTCAATAAGTCTCATATTGAATTGTATACCATACAGTTGACCTTCATCTTGCCATCAAGTATCCGTTTCATCATCTATCAGGGCAAGCGGTACCCGCCAGTCCCACGAACAAGTCACTGGATAAGTTATCCAGATAAGACTTGGTCAGCGATTACTCCCACACCGACCTTCTGGTTAATGTTGTCCATCACAATGAGAATAGTCTCGAAATGACCCCTATATCGAGCCCCGCGGCGGTAAATATCAGCCCTCCATCGGCTTGTGACCATACAGTATACCCGCCAAACGCGATCGAAGCAGCGTGGTAATTGATCTATTTTAAAAAATCGGTATTATTATACTCACTCGAAAGATAATACTCACTCAACCTACGAAGCAATATGGGAGTTATCTGGATAGCAGGACCACCAAGTTCCCATATCAACTGGCTGACGCCAGCGAGGAAATGAATCAACATCTCTACCGACGTCCCCTCAGACCTTCGCCATGTTGTGTCCTCTTGCCCATCGCTAACGTGTAACACAGTGCTCTGAGGTTTCCACTTGGAGGGGAGCGTGGCGCAGCGGACAATTCATAATTCCTCACTCAGTCCCCAATCTTTAGTTGAAAGCTCGTTGGTCGATACAGTATCCGTGTCGGAATCTGTCTGCGGAAGAGCCGGGGTAAATCGGTCTCGGGATCTCGGCGGTGACGGTTATGGTAGCCTCCAGAGTTCGGATCGAAATATGCGGTAATGCTCGAGATTTAGTTGCAAGCTCGCTGGTCAACAGTGTATCATGACCCGTGTCAGAATCCGCTCCAGAAGAGGCCGGATAGGTTGGTTTCCAGATCTCAGTGATAGATATTGCGGTAGCATTCTGAGCCTGAATCGATCGAAATAGATGGTACCGCTCGAGATTTGGTTGCAAGCTCGCTGGTCAGTATCATATTCACCGCTACTCACTCGAGAGTCGTACCACGGTTGTGGAGTCGCAATGGTTTTGGGTCCTTCCAGTTGTCCGGGGTAACGCAGTGCGCGGCCCCAAGATAGGTGGTGGTGGGAGAAAAAATTTGGGTGCAGGGCAGCTGGTCGATACAGTAGGTAATCCATCCGAGATAGATGCCGTCCACTTGGGGATCGGTGTTAGAGTAACAACCGCGGTTCGGGCCGTTCTGCAGTCTAAAAACAGGGAAAGAATTGTCAGTTGGGGTTCATAGTGGGCTTTAAAATAAGAATCCTTACCTTTGCGGAGACGGTGGGTCTGGAGACAGGCGAAATCGTCGTCTTTTCTGAAGTTCTCAATCGATGAGAAGGTTGAATTGTGGATGGAAAGAGCGGACTCGCTGTTCCCACGGGTGGATGATAAAAGGATACGGGAATGGTGTGGATCAGACACCTCCAACTTCTTCATAAACCCTTGCTCGGTACGAAGTCTAGCACGACGCCGTGAGCTCTCCAAAAAAAGAAAAACCAAGACCGTCAGTCCCTCGTTCTCGTCGGCCATGTTATCGTCATCTACGTTAAACTCACAACTTAGTCACAATCTCTAGAACCGCAGAATTCCAGAGTCAAAGCCACAAAACCTTCCCAATTCCATTCTAACTTGTAACTTATCTACCAGATCACACTTTACTTTCCCTCCCTTTCCTCAGCTCCCTGATCATGAGCTCTGTCATCAACATGATCCCCATTTGACATGTTGCTTCTATAACCGCTACTGATAGAGTCTACCTACTCCGCCTCAAAGTGGAACCGCAATAACCTCTCCCCCCATCGCTTCGTCTCGTCTCGTATAGTACCCACTCTATCCCCACTCCTCGAGCCCATAACCATGAAAGTATATAGCCAACCGCGAACACATCACATCGCCGTGTCTCAACAACTGCCATGATACTTTGGCATTTCTAACCCTGCTTTACATCGGAGTAATGCTGCTCTGAGAATACAAATACGGTTACTTATAAGATGGACAACTTACTGCGGGATTGTGGTCACACTGATCACTCCGCTAACCCGCTGTGATATCTCATGAAGGTTCGATTCAGCAAGGTTCTACTCACCACGCGGCTCTGCGGCCAACCTTTCCCAACCTGACCATTTGCCCATCAATCTTTCATCCAGCATCCCGCATATTTTCGCCATGATTCCCATTGACCGCCGGGGCAGCCCGGCTATTCGAGCCCTCTTACCGGTCATAACAGTTTCTCAACTGATCTCAGGGCCTGGCTGACACAGTCTGGTACGGTACGGTGTGACAAACGCTTGTCAATTGGGCTACGTAGAGTACCACTCTGCTGGGCTCTGCTCTGGCCTGTTATGTTACCGCCTCATCCTCCCTGGCAGGAGTCATGTCGAACGTCTGTTTTTCCTGTGCCTCCTCCGGGATGGCGTCATGGAGTCGGATTTGTGACACAGACAAACCCAGGCGTGAGCAGCGGAAATGATAGACGACAATCGACAATCAACGACAACGACGATGACCACACCCGGTGCCCTGTGTGTGTCTGGACACCATGATGGACTGGAAGCCCCTATCCAGGCAGGTCTGGTAACTTTGACAACTTGACTTGAAGCACATGTCTGTCCGATGATGAAGAGGAGCAGCAATGCAAGGAGCATGCAGCCGCACACGGAAGGGGCGAGTGAGTGGCTGCGTGGTCGGGAGCATCATGTCATCGCAACGAGACTTTTTGACAAACAATTTGATGTGGTGTCCTATCAGATGCGAGGTATTTTGTGGGTGTGGGAGAGAGAGGGAGAGGCAGCAAGAGGTATCTGTCCGGTCGTAGATAGATAGATAGATAGAAAAGAACGGATAGGTGTATGGGCTTTCGTAATGCGGGGGAGGTGAGCTTCTATGAGGTAGGAGGGGAAACTTG
Organism: Ascodesmis nigricans; assembly: GCA_004786065.1. Classification (NCBI taxonomy): domain Eukaryota; kingdom Fungi; phylum Ascomycota; class Pezizomycetes; order Pezizales; family Ascodesmidaceae; genus Ascodesmis; species Ascodesmis nigricans. The sequence goes on along the minus strand of ML220143.1, from coordinate 172,314 downwards.
ACGTGCTGAGGTGATGTGCAGGCTGTCTTGCGGGAGATCGATGGCCACCGGGAGCTACCTTGGGTGCTAACTATGTGTACCGTACGGTACCTACGTTGGAGAATGCGCAGCAGCGTTTGGTCGCAACCGGACGTGCTGCGCGTCCTGGGGGGCCCTGAAGAGGGTTTCCAGATGGCCGGAATTGTCGTGGAGGTGATGCTGACCGGAGGAGTAGTGATGGCGAGGCTGCCAACGGACCGAAGTGGGCGTGATTCCTTCCAATCAGCGATGCAACTCCAGCCAATTTCTTTCCACCACCACCGCAACTGCTCGCTCCTTTCCTCCTCCTACTCTCCCTCTCCGTTCGCCCATCAAGGTCCCATCACATATACCATCGGCTTTTTCTTCTCTGGCTCAGTCTACCCGCCGTTTATATCTCTTTTTTCTTCTCCCCATCCTGCTGCTTTTTCCTGCCTGGCGCTGCTCACCCGGCCCCTTTCACCACATCGTCCCCCGAGCCAGCGCGAGAGTCCGAACCTCACCCGCCCTTCCGCTGAAGCCGACCCTTAAACGCCGCTCCACAACTACCACCTACCCTACCTACCACCATCTGTGTGCTGCCCGAGGCGACATTCGCCGTACCGCCGCGCTCCCGAACCCGGCCACCACCTGTCACGCCAGTCAGTCAGTCATCTCAATCGTCTCCTGCTTCTTCTCGCTGCCGATAGGCTTCCCTCCCCGTCCAATTCCATCAGCACGACGTCTTTGCTGTCTTTAACATCCAAAACTTTTTTTTTGTGACATTGTAATTGGTGAGTTCTGAATCTCCATCTATCCTCCCAAGACAAAAGGTCCTTCGGAGGCTTCCATGCATCTGCTCCATGCCGTGCTCTCCTCTCCCGCATCTCCTCCAGAGAGAAGAAGTGTTTCACGAGAACCACTGCAGCCGCTGTTGTGCACAGGGTCTGGCCCTCTGCTTGTGCTCTGGTATTTATACGATCAATACGGAGCTGTACCAGGCTGCTGTGCTCATGGACAGTGTGATGGAGAGAGAGCTGGCTAGATGGATCGGAGTTACCCTCGGTTCTTAGAGTTGGGGATGGGGAGGGGGTGATGGGTCCTCACAGGGATGCGTTGTGTCGCTGGCGATTGGGCGGGCTGCAGATCAACGTCCCACTCTGCCGACCCCGTGTCGTTGTAGAGAGCCTCTCACACACCTTCCGCCGCCCCCCCCCCCCAGTTACTCTTGTCCTGCCTGCTCCCCTACCCCCGCCGCCTGCCAACAACAACCTGACCACAACCACACCTTGCTGACTCTCGCGCTTGCCACTCGCTGCACAGGCTCTTCTCCTCCTCCGCCTCTCTTTCCCGCCTGTCATCTCCACCCACTCGCCCCATTGAACGGTACTGCAGCTGCCACACGGACGAACGTCTTTTTTTCGACCCGACGTCGTCTCCTTAATAATCCCCGACGACAACCGCCAGCCGCCCCACACCTTCTCCCCGCATCACGACCCCATCTCCGCCCTTCATCTCGACCACGAAGCCTCGCTCCGCGTCGGATCCCGAACATGTCGTACTACGAGCAACAGCCACAATCGCCTGCCTGGCAGCAGCAGGCTCAGAGACAGAGCTGGGACACACGCTCCACCGTCTCTACCCCCGGCCAGCCGACCTTCAACAGGGCTGAGGTGCATGGCCCCCCGTCTGACTTGACCACCCGTTATACGGCACAGATGAAGCCTGAAGATCCGGCTGCTTTTGGATCCCAGTTGGATGGTATGTCGATGTTTTGCTGTGTATAGGAGTTGACGGTAGCTGCCAGGTGGCAGCAAGCAATACTCTCCTCTGAATGTGATTCACGTCTACGGATACTAATCTTTCGTATAGAAGTCGAGCGTGCTATGGACAACCTTGTCAAGAGCGGAAAAATGTTCACTCCTCCCCGTCGCGAATCCATGTCTTTAATGGGGCCTCGTGGCTTCCCCCTAGAGCCTCACAGTAAGCTCCCCAAATCTCAGGCCTAACACTGTTTGTAGGAGCGGCTGTTGAGGATGTTGACCTGTCTTAGATCCGCGTATGGTGACTCCTCCGGTCCGCCATTACCCTCTTCCCGCTGAATTTGACGCCGTTCGTTCTCCCTCTGCCACGAACCTGCAGAATTTTTACGCCACCCAGCGATTCCAACCATCACGAGCGCAGGAGCCGGAGACTATGATCCAGGCGAAGAGACGGGCTGCTGCTCAGCGGGAACGCGAGCTTCGTAATTACCACCAGGAGCAGCAGTATAACAGGAGTACATCTGCCAATTCCTTTTTACCAAGACCCTCTGCTTATATGGGTCCTCTAGCTGTATTGGCCGATATCAATCCCTACGGTAAGGACCGTGTTGTCAGCCCCGGGGCCATGAGCGAGGAGGATCGACGTGATCTCATCGCTCGTCAACACCGCGCCCTTTATAGTGCTCAGTCTGAAGGTGGTGCTCATTCAGAAGACGGCCACCACGACGAAGGCACCCAGCGCAATCTGAACCTCCACTCGAATGGTGCATCGGCACCCACGTCGAATAACGGCGGCACTCGTGGTCCGTCCCCCATGCCCGCCTTTGATCCCTTTGGTGTCCACCAGCAGCGTCAGAACGGCAACATTGATCCTGCTCCAGTTCAAACTCCTTCCACCGAGCTCCCTGCTTCCAACGGAACCCAGCCTGGTGCGGTCTCTCCCAGCCACGCCCGCTCCATCAGTGGCTCGCCCTCGTCCTCGGTCGGTTTTAGTTTAACCAACTCCCGTGTTGCAGGTGTTCATGGCCTTGCGAGCCGTACCACCGCCTCCTCTCCCGGCGGATCCCCCCCTCGATCGCAGCGTGGCTCAGTCCCTCCCTCGTCCTCTGTTGCCCCGATAGGCACACGGCCCGTTCAGAACGCGGCCCTTAACAATGCTAAGCGCGCTACTACTCCATTGGCATCTCCTCTTAGCTACGGATTCGCTGCAAATGAGGCAGATCCTTTCAACCACCAGTTCCAACAGCAGCAGAACAGCCGTCCTCAGGAACGATCGGCCTCCGCCGCCTCGAGCGAGCAGCACTCGAGCACTGGCGGACAGGGCGGATCTGAAGGTCTCGGCTGGAGCACCAAGGTTTGGGGCTCGAGCGGAAACAAAGGATTGGGCATGAACAGCATGAGCGTCTGGGGTTGAGCATAATTTTGCTCTCATCTTTCTTGTGATCATATTTAGGGTCTCCCGTTTATGGTTTTATGGTTTAGGGTGTTTTTCATATTCGCACACGGGGCGCAGTGTCTTGGGAAGGCTCTCTTCATTTGATTTTCCCATTTTCTTTTCTTGCTTGGTGTAAGGACATTCTGGTGTTATGATCCCTCACGTTGTAATCTTTTTGTCTTGCTTGGGATGGGTTTTGTTTTCGTTTTTGTGACTTTCTTTTTGTTCTCTGTTTATTTGGGTGTCAATTGTCTTTTGGCTTTTTATCTTGGCTAAAATGACGGGGACAAATGGGGTCAAAGGGATACCTTTACAGGTGTGCGGTGTCTGTCGGTGTCTTTTGGGGAATCTTTGCATATGCTACTGATGATGGGTTTCAAAGAATTTTTTTTCTTGGTTCTGATTTATCATGCTACGATGCCGCACACGCACGCAAAATGCTTCGAGCGCGCCTCCTCCTCCTCTTTCTCTCCTGCATCGAACTGCTAACGGCCAAAGCATCTACACCCGGAGTCGCTGCTACTGCTGGCGCTGCTGTTTACTATTGGAGATGGATCATGTCTCTAATCATTCATCTCATTCAGTGTTTTTTCTCTTTTTGCTGGTTGTCACTGGTTTGCTTATCCCTTGGAATCTTGTGGGTTAACTGGCGAACGTTGTGTCTTTTTTGTCGTTTTTGTCCTTTTTTGTCCTTTTGCCGTTGGTTGAATCATGTCGATCGGTTTATAGTACGTACAAAAGTCCGGGTTTCGTCGGCGAACAAAAACATCTTGGTTTTTTTTCTGTTTTCTTTTTTTTCTCGATTTTGTTGTGCTGTTTTCTTTTTTTCTTTTTTTCTTTTTTTCTTTCTTCTCTATCGGAGCTGGTGCTGGTGCTGGTGCTGGGTGTGCTATTTGGGTTCCGCGATGATGATGACGATGATGGAAGGGATTGGGAGTTTGGTTGGTTGGCTGGTTGGTTGGTTGGTTGGTTGGTTGCTCGGTCGGTCGGTTGGGAAGGAAACTTCTTTGTGTTGTTGTCGTTGTTGTTAGGCTGCTCCTTATAGCTGGTGTTGTCTCTTGTCTTACCTTTGTCTTGTCTTGTCTATCTGTCGGTCGGGTTGGTTGCAAAAAGATCGGGGTTGGTGCTGATGATGATCATGGGGAAAACGCCATAGGCTGGGGAATTGGGCCATGGACTGGACTGGATATGCGCTGTGGGGTAGCTATAGTGCAACGTGGGTGTGGGTATGGGTGTGGGTGGCGTCTTGTGTCTTGTCTTGATCTATCTTACGTTTTTTTACTGGCTGGGTGTTGTGTCGTTGTTGGAAGTGGAAGTGGAAGTGGATTCAGGTTAGGATGGTCTTAGCTATCTATCTATCTATGCTATGCTATGCTATTGCTCTATGCTTGCGGCATTTGCGAAGGGTGAAGGGGGCGATGGAGGCGAGGGTTGGTGAGATTGGAGAGAGTGGAAGTGGGGTTGTGGGTTGGTTGTTGTGTTCAAGAGGAGTTGGGTTGGGGTGGAGTATTTTTTTTTTCAGTTTTTTTTAACGCTCTATGATAGTTATCGCAGTCTGTTGGATTTTTGTTTTTGCCGTTTTTCTTCTGTCGGGCCTCGAGTCGAGTAGAGGTTTCAAGGTGAGCTCTCAAGGACTTGTGGCCAGTATTCCTTGCAACTCGGCGGGTATGAGTTCGACAAGAATTAAGGATTGTCCCAGTAGATAGGGGTGATATAGGGATGTTAGAGAAAAACAGGAGATCGCAGTAGTAGTGTTAGTACTCTGTAATGCCGGGGAAAGCTTGTTTTTGTTGAGCTGAGATGATTGGAATTGGCGTGGGTTTTCATGGTCTGCGGAGAGGGGGGCGAAAGGTGAGGCGTTGAATAGTTACAGCGAGTCAGCGGGGATTACTCCAGGTCTCTAACAGAAGCTTTTACTGTGAGGCTACTCCACCTGGGCTTGATTGAGTTCCATCTATCCAGCTACGTTAGCACTTGCTCGTTGCTGGCTGGATGCTTTAGGATATATCACTCGGTTCTGTTGTTCATGATGTGTTCCCCGTTCCAGTTCTTCCGCAACTATTTGTGTTCCCAGCCATTCCACTGACGGCGGAAAACTTTGCTCATCTCCCTCATCTTTCTCATCCACCCTACCAGCTACACCAGCTTTCGCTATCCCTCTTACCATCCTCTTCATCACGTCATCTGTTCATGGCCGCGCCCTCCTTCTTAAACAGCATCTCACCGAAAACGAACGGACGATAAACGAGAACCATCAGCATCGTCGTCCTCGACGGATGCCTACCTTACGCCAGCGAGTCAAACGGGTCACGTTCAATGAAGGAGACGCCACAAACCCGCTTCACTGACAACAAAAAGCTCTTTTACATGCTGGCTCAGAACCATATCCAGCGCTGAACAACGCACCTCCACACTCCACGACAGTTTACTGCGTCTCGAACCGTCAAATAGTCACTTTTAGTTGTACATGGTGTGGAGCCATATTCCCCCTCGTTCATCAAATATATACCGACTCACTTCAGGATGCTATCCAGCGAAGTGGCCGGAAAAGGCTGTCCATTATAAGAAGAACAGCGTCAGAGATGCGAGACGCCAAAGATCCAGGGGTCCATATGTTCATCAATCCACCTGAAGATGAGAAATGTCGAAGACGCGCGATACTCACATGCTACGATGACCCATTGCTGAATGGCTCTCGAAAGCTATATCAGGTCCTTGCTGCGACCTACATTCCATGAAGCATGTTCAAAACAGCGAATTTCCACGGTTAGCATCCTCTTCAACATTCTAGCTCCTTATTTTCCGGCTCTAGATCACACCTCTAACATGACTTCCCAGGTGTCTAGACCCAATCTCCAACCATACCGCGGAAGGAATGGCTTACGGCTCGGATCTACAACCAACGGGGATTGCGATTTAGAACCGGAGTCATTCAACTTCCGTACCAGATCTCGTTCTAAGGAGATTCTGAAAGGTTACGCGAAGGACTCCCGTGCAAACATATCGCGCCAGCACTCGCCAACCATTGTTATCCCCCAGGTACGTTTGATCTCCTATCCCCCGTTGGCGCTCAGTATCTAACGGTGTCTTAGAAACGGTGGAAAAAAACAGTCGGGAAACTTGTGCGGCGCTCAAGTTCCGTGGCCAGCAATTCCACCGGAATTAATGGCCGCATGCTCATGCCACCCCTCTCGATATTCCCTTGTGGAACAAAGCATCCGAAACTTGGAGGCATTGCTTCAGCTCGATGCTGTAGTGCATGGTCTATGTGTTGGCAGGGATCCCTATGGCATATGTCAGGGCGCGATATATCGCACCAGCTTGGGGACGCTGGTTGTACTCTTGAGCGGAGAAAGCCCTGGAAATTCATTGATTGAGTTCTTATATTTTTGTTCCACCATTGTGATCCTCTTCTTCTTCTCCTCTTCATCCTCCATGAGAACTGTGATTGTCCTCTAGCCCTCTATATACTCGAATCATCCCTACCTCCGACCCTTGTTTACAAAAATAAAGATGCTAGACTAGTAAGTCCTAGCGGTCAAGACTATGATCGCCGTGATGATATCCACGGCGTTGTTCTGGAAATTTTTCTGACCTCTGCTGTTTTCCTGAAACCATTGCTGAACCCGCTCGATGTCCTGTCCTCACTTTTGCGGGTTACGCCTGTGTTGCCCGACCAACCGACGTCGTAACCTATTCAGCCGACTTTTTACCTAGATGTGGGCTATATCCCAATCAATCTAAATCTATTCTTTTCTCAGCTTGATACATTTGATGAGTGATGCAGAATTGAATGTAGAATACAAGCTTCGCTGTTGTTGAATGGAACTTGGATGTGTTATGGAGATCGGCTCAGAGAGAGGTTGAGATTCACACAGAGAGAAGAAAGAGGCATGGACTGGAGAAGATGGATAGATATCATGAAAATGGTGAGCAAAGGAGCGAAGAAGATTGATCTGATATGAGCCTACCTAAGAGATGGACGCGCATACAAATTCTTTTTTCTCTGACTTCGTGACAAAACGCCCATCTAAAGAACGTTATACTACTCTGCAAACAGCTCAGCATCACATAATCCACTTGAATCTTTGTATAAAGATGTTATATCCCGTCAATAGACGAGACACTCAGGATCCCGGGTATAGCGACATTTCGTACAAACCAGGCTACCCCCCACGGGCTGCATCAAATCGCAATCAAAACACTCATACAGCTTTACCACCAGCCGGTCAGTACTATGTCGATTGCACTGTGGGTTATCTAAAGCCTGGCAGATGCTGTATTGTATATCATTGTGGAAGTCATCAATATGTAATCTGGACGCTTTGGTGGTTTCGTCCAGATTGAGAGTCCAATCGCAGACGGCACACGCAAAGGCGAGGTTGTAACCTGCATACACTGGTTGGTGGCTGCGGGTTGACGCGGGAGCGTGAGCGGTGGGGTGGTGTAAGTGGTTGCCATTGTGAAAAAAGTGATCGTGAGTAACGATAAGAGGTGGTATAGTACATAAAAGGTTGAGAAGTCTGGAAAGGATCGGACTCGTGAATCGAAAGGTTGGGTGTGTGAACGATGAAGGAGTGAGATTGGTGGTGGTCTCAGCGGGTTCTTTTGAACCTTTTCTCGTGGTTGCGGTTAGCCTTTATAGAAATCATGATAAAGGGTGGGTATGGTACTTACAGAATGCACCTTTGAGCCAGACGACAAAGTCTCCAAGCCCCAAGAATCACTTGGTAAGCATTATTGTGCGGTTTCCTTGCCGATATCTGAAGATAGAGCGCCAGCTGCTCGGGTGAACTCCTTTGTCAGGGGGCGGAGTTAAGGAAACGAGCCCTAAGATAAGCGACCAAGTTGGTTTACAGCCTTAATGTGGGAGGTTAAGATATCCAACTGACCTTCTGCGGTCATAGAACACTGACCACGCCATTCCGGTGATCCTCCATTGCCAAACTCAAGTCGACCGCCTCATGTCGTTGCGGTGCTCTTCTCAAGAGTTCATGCGTTAAGAGGCAGTGTCTTCGTGACTCAGTGTCTTGTAGAGTTCGGCCCCAGGGCGGTGTCTGCTCATTCATTAACGGTGGTCGAGGGTGGGTAACAGCCAACCAGCGGTCCATAACCGTGTATCGCGTTTCCGAACCGAATCGATGTCAGGACGATGGTGTTCTAAACGTTGACGGGAAGGCTTCCAGTAACCCCAGAGGAGCCGAAACAATGAGATTATCAGCGAGCTTCCACTATAGCAACTATTTCTCGGTCAGTGTTTTGCTTCTCGGATTTTACACAGCAGCGGGCAGTAACTTACACCATTCACCCACCCCGCTCACTCCTCCACCAGCAAAACCAGACAGCGAAGATGTAGCCGACTTCGGCCATCCATCAAGCACATCTATGCCATGATTAGAGGTTAACCGCTACTGGATTCGAGGTGTGATAGCATCGAGGGAAAAGAAGAAACATCAATCAAGAGCAAGGGTAGCCGGTAGACGGTAGACATGAGACAGCGGTCAAGGGATCACACGGCCACAGCACGGTGATGAAACGACATGATCGGAAGATGGTGGAGGAGTAGGGGAGAGAAGAGAAGGTAGAGGCGTAGATGTGGTGGATTTATACTGAAGCGGGCAGGGGCGGGACGATATCGCTCGTGTTCGTGCTCTCCCGCTTGTTGCCCGTGCAGGGTGATTTTGATAATGCGCTTTCAAACTCAGCAAGCGAGCGAGCGAGAGAGAAAGAGAAAGAGAAAGCAACAGGGAGAGGGGAAACATCATTCTATCTATTCTCTGTACCTAGGTATCAAAAAAAGCAGTTCGTGTCGTTCATACATGGTATCGTGTGTGTGTAGAGTATACAAAAATACATGTGCATGTGCATGTGCAGTGTATCCATCTGATCATTGACCATCGATCATCAAATCATTCGAGCTTCGAGAAAAGAGAACCATATCCAATACAGCATACCGTAAAATTGCAAACCGCAAACAACGCCAAGAGAATGGGACAAGGGCCGTGGGTGATCGTGAGTATGATGAGGGGGGAAATGAGGGGGTGGTGCCTAGACTCGTGAGAGATAGAGAATTGGTGATTGCACGCCCGGATATCTCACCGACTCAGCATTTAACCTGCCCCTTCTCTCCCTTCTCCATCTCCCCCACCACCACCCTCTTCTCACCCGCCCTCATCTCCCTCCTAACCCCCCTCACAACTTCCACCCTCGCGACCCCTCCCAGCACCCACACCATCGCGACCACCATCCCCACGACACGCACAAAAACCCTACACTCCCTCTCGCCCCTCTCCAACCCCAGCAACAAAACCTCATCCCCCATTTCCCTCGGATGCGGGGTCGACGGCGACGTCGGAAACAGCGTGCAGAGCGTTTGCTGGATTTTCGGGTGGGCGAGGGTGATGGTGAGTGTGAGGAGGGGGAGGAGGGAGAGAGCGAGGGTCAGGAGGAGATAGAGCGTGAAGATGTGGAGGAGGCGGGGTGAGTTCTAAAGGCAGTGTTAGCTGGGGAAAAAAAAAACAGGGAGGATGGGGCGCAAATTGGGGGGACAAACAGTGAGGGCGCCGTAACAGCAGACAGCACTGGTGAGGGTGCAGAGGTGGAAATAGAGGTCGAGGGGGAAGAGGTTGGGGATGTGGAAAGCGAGGAATGACCACAGAGCGTCGTAGAGGAGGGAGAGGATAGTGAGGGTTGTGGTCATTGTTCTAGTGGAGGTGGTGTCAGTTTGTCACTGTTTTCTGTGTTTTGCGAAAATCGACTATGAAGGGGGGAGTTTGTTTGTTGATGTGGTTGTTGTAGGAGAGGGGATGGTATGATGTAAATATGGAGCCGGGGATACTACGTTACCTTGACGAACCGCTGGCTACAGTATCCGCGCCCATGATTGTTGGTGTTGTTGGCGAAGGAAGAAGCGGAGGTGTTGGTGAAGTAAAAAGTCGAGATCGGGCTGGTGATATCACTGGTGACACGAGCGCATGCGGGACGGGAGGCGGTGGATCGCGTGGGAGGGGACGCGCGGCTGTGGTGTTGGATGAGGAGAGAAGGACCACACAAGCAGAGTTGAGGGTTGGGGGAGGAGGAGGAGAACAGCTCGAATGCCAACGCTGACGATGGTGAAGGGAACACAGCAGGTATGTATACCGAGTATCCACTGGTATGTAGATCACGGGCGAGCGAACGGCGTTTACGGCAGCTTACCAAGAAGGATGCGGGGGGAGATGGTCCGGTTGGTCGATCGGGTAATCGGCGGAGGAGAATACGAAGAAGTAAGAGGAAGAGGAGGAGGAAAAGAAAGTGGAAGCGGGAGACTCGGGCTCTTTTCTCTGGATGATTCCATGCAACAAACCACCCAGAAGAGGGGGAGAGAGGGGTGAAGGCATCTGTTAATTTTTTTTAGGGATTCGTAATATCTAACACCATTAAATCACCTCCCTCCACACACCACACCACACAAACTACATCCATACATATCCGCCGGATGCGGAGCAACCGTTTTCGGTCCGCACGGAAGACATGCGTTCCGAGTCCGGTCGTCCTCCAACCTCCAACATGGTCCATTGGCACCGCATTTTTTTAGTGTTCATGCGGATTTGCTTCAATAATATCGATATGCTCGGCCTCAGACGGTGTATCGCTGCGGTGAGCATCTTGGACCCCGACGTGTTGCGCGTGAGGACCTCCGGGTGGAGGCATGGGCACCTGTTCGCCAGGATTCTAGTCAGCACATTCTCACACTCATCGTCTCTCATAACCCTTCCGCAAAGGACGGGGAGGGGGCGTCATGACATGGAGAACCGGGGGTGATCAAACGGGAAGCCGGATGCAAGCGAGACATGGCATGCGACCAGGCATTTCTCCCCATCACTCGCCGTCTTACTGTTTCCCCCACACTCCCCAGAATCCAAAAAACAGAAACATCACATACCGTGGGCGCGCTATACGGCTCCTCCACAACAATCTGTGGCCTTTGCCTCCTCCTCTTCTTCTTCTTCTTCCTCCTCGGCACCTTCTCCACATCGCTATCGTAATCGCTGTCGTCGCCGCGACTGCCGACGCCCAGGATGTGAAATATGGGGAGGTACCGGAATCGGCGCGTGTTGCGGCAGGAGTAGCAGGCGCAGAGGATGGCGAAGCAGAGGACCAGGCAGGCGAAGAAGACGGGGAGGAAGATGGAGAGGGTTGATTTGGAGGAGCCCATGGTGAGGGTGGGGATGTTGCGATCGTGAAGAGATGGAGATGTGATCGTAGTATTCGTTGGTGTCGTGAAGCTCGTAGAAGCGTTATAACTTTGTCGCCCGTATCCTTCCTTCAATCAAGCTCTCCAGACAATCAAACTTTCTCCGCCTCCAGTATCAATCCACACTTCGCGTACGTGGTAAACCGGCAATTCCTGTTCAGTGCTTGCTGGCGATCGCGCTTTTCGTTCGGTCCGCGTGTTTCGTGGGCTCGTCGATTTCGTCGATTTCGTTACCTCGTCAGATCGCGTGGCCCGTCAGTTGTAGACGATGATGATGAGGATGGTGGTAGTGTTCAGGTGTCGATGGACAGATGGACGATGGGGTGGTGGAGTAGGAGAGTGGGGTTGTATCCAGCCACCAAGAGTGTATCATGAAGCAGAAAGGCTGGTGGGTGGGAAACGCGCTGTCGCCGTTGGTTGCAGTCGCAGTCGCGTTATGCAGTCGATCAACCAGGCGTCGAGTTCTCGTTGAATTCGTTGTCCAGTTGAATAAGAAGAAGACGACGAGGAAGGTAAACAAGAAGAGGGACAAGAAGCGGCCGGCAACGAAGAAGAAGACTCGACGTAAAAGACGAAGCCCGCACTCACCGGCATAAGCTGCTGACTAGCTATCTGGCTAGCTAGCTGTCACATCCAGACTGAGGGGCAGTGATTCCCAGCCACTGGTGGTGGCGGCGCGTAGAGACGTGTTTATGCTACCACCCGTTTCAATCTCTATACACACTCATTTGTTTACTGTGCCACCATGGAGCGGAGGTTAGTTGTCTGTTGGCGACGTAGTGGATGGGCGGAAATTGTGACCAGAGCTATTTACCTAGAGCCAAGGCGAAGGAAAGTGGTAAGGTCTAGATGTGTGTGGATCACGGAAAAGTTCCGTACGCGGCGGGCAACCAAGTAACGGTGGAGTGAGGGTGTCGGTGTCATAGCAACCACCAGTGCTACAGTGTCACCGTATCGCTGTGCGGCGGTTTGTGAGTCGGGTGGACTGGTGAACTGGTGGGTAGTTCGAAATCAATGCGTACACCAGTAGATTCAAGCTTGGAAATAAGGTTCCAGTTGGACTGGATGGGATTTAAGTTTAATTTTCCACTAATCTTAGCGAATAGATATAGTGGAGAACTTCCCATAGGGTTTTAGACTTTGGAGTGTCTATCTTGTTCCCATAAAGAAAGTGGGGCAGGACCGAGATACCGACCGCTGGTTGGCTCTTACGGCGGAAGACCCACATTGGGGATTGATATTAGGAAGGGGAGTCCTCCAGTTAGCGAACTCATGGGAAGAACGAAGCAGTATTTAGAAGCCAAGGTAACATACCGTACCCATCACTATCTTTCCTTTATAAATAACTAACTGTGGATTTTCGAAGGCAACAAGTCAGGAGTCGCGAGCGATGGTGGTGGTTGATACCAATCCCTCCAGATCACAAATTCGCATCAATCGGTATCATACTTAATTCAATTTGACGGCCAGTAGAACATGATGACATGATGACTTTTCCGTACTCGAATAAGCATTCCACTCACGCGGTGTTTTTCTTCCACCAAGGGCTTCACCAGCATTCCTCCAAGTTCCATCTCCGCTTCAACCGTCTGTTGAAGGGCAGAGATCCAACCTCGACAGCAAAGTGCATGCCTCCCTCCAACGCCGTCAATTTTCCGGTCCTCACCATCTCCGCTCTCAGTTCTGGCTGAAAAATGTTCGAGCCACGTCACGGTCTACCAGTTGTTGATAGGCCTATGTGTATCATGATTCCAACGCTCTCATAAAACGACCCACTCTAGCCCCCAGCCTCGCCGGTTATATACGTCTACGTCTACGGGATCGTCTCCACTTGCTCCAGCGCGTGTGTATGCGGTCGTTGTCGTTCGCGATCAACCTCCGCTTCACCCAATATCACTCCGATATCACAACCACCACCACAACGTCAACGACCACGATGTAACTGACATCCCCCACTTCCCACCCCCCGACTCCCGACTCCCCCATTCTCCATGTCTCGGGCGGCTGCAGTACCGCCTCACACAGTCGAAACTGTCGAGGCGCTCAACCAACCTGCGCAATCTGTCAATTTTTATTTCTTTTCCGTCCTTTTTCGTTTCCTCCATTCTTCCCCATTCTCCCATTGTTCGACTCTAACTAGCCGAACCAGCAAACCGACAAAACTAAAACTCCAGTTTATATCTAGTATTCCCTACCCACCTCCTCAGTTCGCGGATATAGAAGGTTGGGGGCGAGAAAGCATCGTGAATCACTCATTCTCACTCATCCACCCCAGAGTCCCTGACAGTGAATCAAACAGATTCAAACGGATTGTAGAGTATAATAAAACGTCACACATCTGCTGGCGGCAGTATATGGTAGGGTGGGAAGCACCGGGGGCTGGGGATTAGGGACAGAACGTTCACAGCCCTGATTGTGCTGAATGCGCTGATTCAATGGCGCCGAAACATAAACATGTTTTTGCCCAGGCTCGGCGGTGAAAGGTGACATCGCAAGTGAGTTGTGTGTGCCATCACGGTATGATGTATGGCACTTGAGTCACAGTGTTGTGTTCCACAGCCAGGGCAGAAATGCAGGAAGGAATGCAGGAACCGATTCGAATGTTCATGATGATCAAGGATGCGAGTGAATGAGTGAATGAGTGAATGAGTGAGTTGTATGAAGACTCGGAGGAGGTACTAGTACTCAGTACTCTATGAGTGCGCCATTGCATTGTCGGTTTTCCCCGCGCTCGCGAGTATTTAAACTTTCTCTTTCACCTTAACCTTGACTTTAACCTTCACTTTCTGATCCTCCTCGCTTACACCTACACCTCCGCCTGTGCTCAAGCTCAAGTTTAAAATCCTTAACATAGAGTACTGAGCATACGATTGCGAAATCACACGACTCGTCGTACCTACCTCCATACAAATACCACCGCCATATACCGCCACATGACAAACCATCTGGCATGGGCGCTTCCCCAGATTCTGAATTGATAAAAGTGTCGTCATTGGCGGGCCAGGTGTATCCGTGACAGCGCTTACAGTATTTGCAGCCAGAACTCGAGGGAACACCTGCTGTAAACTGTAGAAGCACTGGCACCTTCCGAGGCGCCTACCACTGTCTCAGCGCCGCGAATAAACTCCGCAAGCTCGGGCTCGCCACCAACCCCTCCAGCCGATATCTCACCAGGCATCAAGGGGGGGTGCCGATGCCGATGCCGGAGTCGGTAGCTGCTAATTACCGGCTCGCAATCGTCAATCCATGTAGCGTTGTGTAGACATCATCGTCCATCAGCATCATGATTTCTCGAACGTCTACAAATATTTACCTACATGAAGAAGGTCCTCGGCCTGATGATCATGAGATGTATGCAATACAAAAAACGGTGGCTACCGGCGCGGCATATGTACGAGAAAGTACGCGTATAGTACTACTACTACAAAAAAAAACTTGGATTCAGGCGGGGAGAAGGGAAGAAGGGGAGCCAATATATCGTTGTGGTTTGAGAAGAGGAGGGCGTGGTGATGGTCAGGGGATGAATGGAGTGGACGGACCTGCAGGATGTGGATGTATGATAGAAGCGGAAACAGAAAGAGGGAGGTGAGAGCTGTGCCTGTCTGGGTGGGTGTCTAGGTGTCAAGTTTCAACCAGTTGTGGCACAGAGGTGGGAAGCAAAAAGTGACAGATGCCGGTGGGAATTCGACGGCGTGGGAGCGGTAGTTGCAGCATAAATTCAGCTGCTCCTCGACGGGGAAGCGAAGATATATGATGGGCGGTTGCGTCCTGATTGTTTTTTTTTTTTTTTGATGGTGACCGTGCTGCTACGATGGATGGTTGGAGCTGGGAGGGAGGTAACCGACCCGAGCAACCGGCCGTCGCTGCAAGAGCCGCCGGATGCGTGCGGGGAAGCCGTCGAGACACGGGGCAGAATCAAGCAATCAATCAATCAACACGGAAGTGTGTCTTTTGATGGTGATGAGGATGATGATTGTGGGTGCCAATTCGGCGATGTGCAATCGAGACTGCTGGGCTGGGATGCGACGCGGGCCGGACGGCAGTGGGAATATGCATGATGAAGACAAAACAGATGGGATATCATTCAATCGGTATTTGTTCCTCACCAGGAACGTGTGCTGCGTGTGCTGTCATAGGGTGTACGAGTATGTACAGCCCAAGAAGGTGTGTTTCGCGGGAGTGGGAACAACACAGGACGGGAGGAGCTTCAATTCGGTGTTGATTGACGGCGGTGCCTTCTTTGCACAGAATGATAGAGATGGAAGGCCAGGGCTCTCTCTCAGGGAAACGCCCCCCTCTCACGCTCACTCACCCTCCCCCAAATGCGGCACCTCTGATGGGCTTGCACTCGCTGGCTCTCGCTCATCTGTGCATCCCCCCATCGTCTGCTCTGCTACTGGCATCATCTCCTTCTCCTCCTCCAACCAACCCAACCAACCAACCACAACCCACACATCCCCCATCTTCTTCCCGCTGCTCCAACAATCTCTCCGTTTCCGCCGACAAACACACAATTCACTTCTCCTTCCCCCCCATCCTCTCGCCCCCTCCTACCTCCACACCCACACACCCCCCCCCGCTACCCATCGTCCTCTCCTCCTCCCTCTCCATCGTCCCTGCTACAACTACCCCCAGCCGTCTTCCCCCACCGCCGCTCGCTGGCTGTTGTTCGCCGCCGCCCTCGTTAGGATCCCAACCTCTGCTGCTGCTCCGCTCCTCCCACAGCTGCTCAACGGTGCACTTCGGCCACCTCGCTCCCTGACTGCCACTACTACGCGACACCCCCGGCTCCGTTTTCCGCTCTTTCTTTGCCTCTGCCCCATAGCACCGACCCCACTGCCTGTTCGTTTGTCTGCCTCCTTCTCCTTCTCCAGTTTCGAAAAACCATCCCGCCACTGCAACCGCATCAACCAACAACCCTCCGCTGACGTCTTTCCGCTTCGGCTCAAGACCCCTGGAATCCACCGCTGGCCCTGCTTGACGAAACCTACGCCCCGACCCATAACCTTAACCACCTCCGAACCCGCTACTTCCCCGTCCGTAAACCCTCTCCATCGATTCCCTTCGCAGGCCGAATCTCGCTGTCTCGCATCCCGCTTTGACCCCGTCCGTCGCTCACCCATTCGCGATACCCTCTACAATTCCAACACCTTCACCGTCTCTGTCCGACTTGTTTCACCCTCTCGTGGACCCTTTGCGTGCCGGATCAGCAGATTCTTGCACCCCTACCACGGCTACACATCCACTCCAAAGCCGGAGCCTGTGGTCTATGACTCTCCAAACTGGCAGCGGAGTTTCCCCTTCTCATTCGCGCGTTACCCCTAAGGATCTAGACGGTACTGCATCGTCACGGCGGAGAAACACTGTCGGATCTCCCACGTCTGCCGTTTTCAAGCCCGGGGCTGCGGTTCCTTACCCTCAGCAGCAACCGGTCAACTCATTGTACCCATTGCTTACCACGGCGGAGGCTTCCACCTCCCTTCAGCTTAACGGAGTATCTTTATCACGGAGGCCACTGCAGAGGAGCAGCAGGTCACCCTCACCGAAAGGAGTTTCGCCACACCGACGGCGACTGCATTCCAGGTCACCAGAACGGGTGGAGGAGCAGAAACAGGTCAAAGAGGCTGCTTCAGGTTGTTTTGCTAATGGACGGAGGAGCACTCGCCCAGCTCATCTTGCCCCAAAGAGTGGCGTCAACAGCACCGGTAACAGCATGCTATCAGGGAGGAGGTACGAGCCGGCGCAGCAAACGGTGACAGTAGGTCAACGACCGCCATATCGAACACAGCGATCAAACCAGTCAAACCTCTCCGCTTCGCTTCCATCAACCCCGAATCATCTCCCTCGAATGAATGGCGTTTCTCGAAGCCCTTCCCCCCCGACCTGTTTGCTTGACTCCCCCCGATCTACTGCTTCCGAGCCTGCCTCATCAATGCCGTACCCGCAAGGGCAGAGGACAGGGTGCCAGTTTGAGACGGCGTTATTACACGCCCGGCGACGGATACCGTACTCCTTGGGGGATGAAAAGTTGCCGCGAGAGAAACCACGACTGGATAAGTTGCCCTGGATGGATGAAGAGAAACTAACGAATGAAATTATTCGCGAATTCAAACGCTTGATCCCTACGGAGGAGAGCAAAGCGCGAAGAAAAAAGTTTCTGGCAAAGTTGAGCAGGATATTGAATGATGTGTGGCCTGGCTACGATACCCAAGTACACGCTTTTGGATCAACAGAGAACCATCTCTGTATGAATGATTCCGATGGTACTGTTCATTCCAAGCTTGTGTTATTGCCTGCTGACGCGACGGATAGTTGATGTCTGCATCACGACGAGGTGTAAGGAGATCGAGGTGACTTGCAAGCTGGCTGCGGTCCTCGCAGAACGTAAGTTACCGCTGCTGCGTATATTACAGACGCATGCTGACGAGCTCGATAGATGGAATGGAGCGAGTAGTTTGTGTTCCCGGAGCAAAGGTACCGATTGTGAAGATCTGGGACCCTGAGTTTAGAGTTGCTTGCGACATGAACGTCAACAATACTGTGGCACTCGACAATACCCGAATGATAAAAACCTATGTGGAAATTGATGAGCGTGTTCGGCCGTTGGCTTTGATCATCAAATATTGGACGAAAGAGCGTCGGCTGAACGATGCTGGTAAGTTATGCAAGCTTCCAGAATACGATGGTTTAGGGCTGATGTAAAGCTGTAGCTACCAGTGGAACCTTGAGTTCGTACACTTGGATATGCATGATTCTCAATTTTCTCCAAACAAGGGACCCGCCCATTCTTCCGTCGTTGCACCGCCGGCCGCATCCGCAAAAACCCCCGAATTGTGGCGTCGATGTTTCCTTCGACGATGATATCGATAACCTGAGAGGATGGGGGCGAAACAACAAAGAAACTATAGGTGGATTACTTTTTGCATTCTTTAAGAAGTATGGACATGATTTGGATTACGACAAGGCGGTGATATCGGTGCGGTTAGGAACTATCATTACCAAGCAAGAAAAGGGGTGGCAGTACATGCAAAATAACCGTTTATGCGTGGAGGAGCCGTTCAATACGATGCGGAACTTGGGAAATACGGCAGACGATTCTTCGATGAAGGGGATTCATATGGAGTTTCGGAGAGCTCACCAAATACTGGCAGAGACAGCTAGTTTGGCGCTATGCTGCGAGCGATACGAGTTCCCGCCAGAAGAACATAGCCATCTGCCTCCACCGCAGCCGATATCACGACCTGTTACGATTACACATTCGAACCATCGGAGTAGGAGCGGGTTTGGACGCGGTGGTCGCGCGTACCAGTCGAATCACCGGGGTGGATTTGGGAACCGGAGAATGTCAAACAGCGCATACAACAACCATAGCAACGTCCAACAACAACAACAGCAGCAGCAGCAACAGCAGCCTTATTACCATGAAAATTATGGCTATCTCAGCCCACCGGAACAATTATTGGCTCTACAAGTGCAATTCGCCCAGCAGCAGCAGCTTTTTCATCAGGCACAGACGCAGGCGTACCATACACAGAATCAGAAACCAGGGCATCCCATTAGCGGGAGTAATTCTATCAGCGGAGCCAACTCCAATGCGTCTGCTAGCGGTCAGGAGGGTGTCAACCATTTCCAGCAATATAATACATGGCATTATCTCGCCCAACTGTATGGCGGTTTGGGGCTTTACAACAACGGCTATGGTTTGGGGGTGAGCATGGATGGTGCCGGTGGGCCTAACTCTCCACCTAAAACACCTGGACTTTCCGTCGACCACCGCCGAGAACCACGTCCGGATGTACATCGTGTTGGTATGGGTAGAGGGAGACGTCAGAGTGGATACGGCACTGGCTCTCGATCACATTCTCAGCCGCCCTCATATCCCGTCGGTATCTTCAGTCAACCTACTGCAGTTGGTGTTCCCTCATCCGAGGATGAGGACTATGGTGATCACTCATCGAATGGTAATCCACCAGAAACCCCACCCGAAGAGGACGAGTATATCGGATATTACACTATCGGAGGAACCTTGCAATCAGATGTTGCTGTATTAGATCCGCAGACGGAGCATGATGAGGAGCCATTCTTGGAACAGAAGACGATGGTGGATAGGACGAAACGCTTTTCATCCGAGCAGCTGCCGCCACCGCTAATAGCGCCCCATGATCGATCACCTCCACGATCACCAATGGACGCACAGCGCCCAGTAGTTGTCTCTTCGACTACTCGACTGAATGGTACATCTCCGTCACAGGCGCTCATGCAAACCAAGTCTTCTGCTCCACTAAGGTTGGATGGCGCAAATGATATCCAGGCTCTCCAATGGCAGTCAGCCGCAACGACAGACCGCACTCAGGTGCTTGCTCAGACCTTGTTAGAGGTGCATACTCAGAACAGGGCCGCCAGCAATGCCGCGCGGATGCCGCCGGTTGTTGTCAGCAGCGAGCCGGAGGTTGATAAGAACACAACAATACCGGGAACTGTCGCCGCTCAATCTCCCACTGCGAAATCAACCTCCACTCTTGCCGATGATGAAGTTGAGAATGCTTCACCAAAACAATCTCCCCTCCGACAGCGAGCTGCTAGCAAACAGCTTTTGTGGTCCAACTCCCGTGCTTCTCCTGCTGATCCGCTGAAGAATAAGGGGTCCAATGGGTCGCAGGAAGATTTGACGCAGCCCTCTACCCCGGAAGCTAAGAGCCCTGGTAGGAACAACCACAACAACCGGAGGAAGGATGAATCGAAACAGCAGTCTCACAAGTCTGGCAATAATCGGAATACTTTGAGGGCAACGCCGAACTCCCCGACCACACCGACAGCTCCTTCGGCGACTGAGAAGAGCGACAAGCAGTCCAGCGGGAATAGCCACCATCGGAGAGGGAAGTCAAATAACAATAGAAACAGCAACTCCACTCAGCAAGGTGCGAGTAAAGGCGGAAATGATAATAAGGAGAAGGGAGGGAGTAATCCTGCATGGAAGAAGAACAAGAAGAAGAAAGGCCGGTCTAGCGCCAACAACGGCGGTGCTGGCGGGAGTGGCGGAAGCGGTGGAAACGGAGGTCACGGGAGCGGGAGTGTTATCAAAGATGCGAAGCCTCAGCAGCAGCAGCAGCAGCAACAGCAGCAACAGCAATCTACGAAGGAGTCGGAGCGAAAAGGCGGATAGACGGTTTGATTGTTGTTGGTTTCTTTTCTTTCTTCTTTTTCTTCTTTTTCTTTTTTATCCAGTTAGTTTTTGATGCTTTTTTCTCTTTGTTTCATGCTGCAGATTCGGGTTCTTGTTGGGATACGCTTCATGGTGTGGTTTTTTTTTTTTTTTCCGATTGACTGATTGTGCTGATTAGCACTCACATCAAATACCAGCATAGAGATGGGAATAACGCGGTTTAAGGGTTAAGGATTCGAAAGATGAAGGATTAACGATGCAAACACACACAGCACACACATAGACACACCGACGCGGATCGGATGGAAAAAATATTTTTGTCAACACCAGTCCGGTCCGGGATGGTGGTCATGGACAAGTTGGAAGCAGGAGTACAGTTGAAGGGGGTATTGATTGGTATCGATGGAGAGAGAATAAGTCAGATGGAGGATTGATTGGTTGGTTGGTTGGTTGGTTGGGTCGGTCGTGATTCTGTGTGCTGTGGTTGGTTTGGTTTGGTTTGGTTGATTGGTCCTTGTTGCTGTTGCAGTTGCAGATCGCTGTTGCTTGGTTGGTCGTGGTAGTACTGGTCTGGAAGGGGGGCTCGGATCGTACATTTGTTTTTCTTGTGTTTTTGTTGGTTTTTTTCTTTACCTTGTTTGTTGATGGGGGGTACTGGTACTTGTATTGTCTCTGTCTGTCTGTCATGTCGTGATGCAAAACTTGAACAACATATGTGGGGGCGGTGGTTATCATTCGGGGTTGCTTTGGGAAATCTTTTTTTTTTTTTTTTTTTTTTTTTTTTACAAATACTATCGCGAGGGTGGGGTGCGTTGGGTATAAGGGGTTGGGTTGGAGTTAATTTGTGTCGGGTTCTTTTTTTGTTTTTAAGTCGCGTTTTCGCGTTGTGTTGTGTTGATTGTTTTGTTTTTTCTGATTTTTTGTGTGAATTGAACTTGAAACTTTTTTTGCTATTGTAGCCACGTCTGTTTTTTTACTTTTTGTGTATATCTGGGGTTAGCTATTGGTGAACTTGAACTGTGGGTTGTGTGTGGGGATTTTTGTCGTACTGAATACTAGTTACCTAGAAGTAATTGCTAGTTAATTATCAATTGAAAGTTTAGTTGCTGTATAATACTATGGGGCATGTGCAGGGAGTAATTTGATGACCGGTGGTGCGGAAGTGGGCATGATGGATGATGGATGAGGGTTGGGATTGTAAGATGCGGAGAGGTAGGGAGGCTCATTGGAGTGCTGGAGAGAGACGGGATGGTGGGGGATGGGGGAGATGATGAAGGATAAGGGGCGTTAGGAGGAAGGGTGGGGAGCTTGGAGGGTGCGGTGAACCCATGGCTGATGAATTGATGGGGAGAATTCGGGCTTTGAGTTGAAGCCGGAGAGACAGCCGTGGTGTTGTTTCAAAGGTTGATGAAGCTTCAAATTATGATCTGTGCCAACTATCTTTTCTATCCGGAAATAGTGTTTTCTCACCAAGCATCTCCTGGTGGGAATTTCCAAGATCCTCGACCTCCGGGATTGGGCAGTAGACATCACCAACGAGTAACCTCTCATGACTCCCATAACACGCGGATGTTTGCAGAACCACTTATCGCCATGATGGATGGGTGCATGGAGTGGGTGTGAGGGATCTGGATTCCTGGGAAGGAAGTGGTTTTATACATTTTGCACCGGTGTAATGATTCTTCTAGCAACAACTGTTGATGATGGATGCACAAAACAGCTCGGAACAGCCTTTACTGGATTATACACCCTCGCTGTACCCCTCTGCCTCTTGTTCATAGATTTTCCCGTGGTCGTGGTCTGGAGGGGTCGCCTGGACGCTCAGCCAATCACAGCCCACCTACGAAACCCAGCGTCTGCCGACTCGTGCTCGTTTCTTCCGCCCCGTCACCCTCCACCCTCTCCGCTGCTCTGACTGCCAGCGCTGCCTTCTCCTCCTCCTCTTCTGCATCGTCCCACCCCACCCAACCCACCCACCCCCCAGTATTCCCTCTCCACCACGCTCTTCGGCTGTTCGTATCTCCCAGCAATCTGCTTCAGCTCTGCTTTCACAGCTCCCCTTCAGCACAATCCTTCACACCTTCCCCGAAGCTCTTGCTACACCCTCCGGCCCTGCTCTTCACCTTCACACCTTGCCCACACCTGCTTTTGCCTCCATCCTGCCTCACCATCACCCACCATGGTGTCCCCGCGACGCTCATCGCGGGCGCGCTCCTCTACACACGCCGTGAACTCCCAGTCATCACACTCATCTACGTCTTCTCGCAGTCGTCACACTCGGAACCGCACCGACGACGCTGACGCGGGCACCAGCTTATTATCCAGAGACGACGACCAGAACGACGCAAACAATACCGATTCGAACAGCGTAGCCGGCGACGACATGGACGATAGCCAGGAAGACGAAATCACGCGCTGTGTCTGCGGCTACCAAGAATACCAGGGCGGCGACGACGATGCTCAGTCCGACACCGATGGCCTCTTCATCCAATGCGACCAGTGCTCCGTATGGCAGCACGGCTACTGTGTCGGCATCACAGACCCAGATGCTACCCCGGAGAACTACTACTGCGAAAAGTGCCGCCCGGACATGCACAAGGAGGGCCAAACAAAAGCTGGGTGAGTTCAATTCCGTTCGTCGTCTACCTTGGAGCCTCTCGACCCTGTCTCTTTCAATCGCTCGTGGTTGTTCAATCAAGTTGGCAGAGCAAGATGGCTAACTTTGTCGTAGTATGAAGACGTCAATCTACATCCAGGTCTCCACGCCCATGACCGAACGAGAGAAAGAACGCGAACGCAAAGCCTCGCAGGCCAAGGAAAATCAGAAACGTCGAACAACCATGAACTCTCGCGATGCCGAATACGATGACGAGGTGCTCAAGCGGATGATTGAACTCAGCAAGCAAGAAGCGAAAGCTGAAACAGCACGGAGTACAAGAGGGCGGAAGCGAGGCAGCAGCGATGAGGGGTCTGAAGAGTAAGAAATTCAGTGAGCTCCCCAATTAATTTGAAGCTGACCTCGGACAGGCCAAAGGATAGCAAGCGTGCGCGGACTTCAAATTCACCTGATGCACAGTCAAATACAGCTGTCGAGTCTGGTGATGACAAGCCCGTAAAGCCGCCGCCATCGTCGTCGAAGAAGAAGAGCCATAAAGCTCAAGCTCCGGCCCCAGTCACGAGTAGTAAACGCACATCAACCCGAAACCGAGTCGCCACAGAGAAGGCTGAACCGAGGAAAGAGGGTGAGTGTTTCCATTGAGGTCTGGGGGCGGCACGCATGAAGACAACAGCTGACCCTGATCCAGTGGAGCCAGAGATTCCAGAAGAACCAGTTCCCAAGAAGAGCCACCGCGCCACGAACCGCACGAATAATGTCGAAGAGGCAGCAGCTCCTCCTGCCGTGGTCCAACCGCCGCCGGACACCCCTCAACAAACAAAGCGACCTGCTCGGAGCACGGCCAACAACCGTCGCCGAGGCAACAACCGCAATGCTCGTGCTTCTGAAGATCCTCACGAAGCATCACCAATGTCGCGAGACCACTCCCACGCAAACCATTCCAGCCGTCACGACCCCACAAGCGTGCTGGACAAGCCCACAAAACCCAGATTGCCCGCAGCTCGCATGACCATGAACGAGATGAAGCGCCGAGTCAATGGCATCTCCGAATACATCACCCGCACTCAAGTCGAAATGGCCAGCACCAGACAAAGCGATATCTACGGGTACCTTGCATGGATTGACCAGCGCGATGCGGCCCGCAGTAACGCCGCTACCCCCAAAGCCGCCAGCTCTTCAACAACACCCCCATCTGGCGGGGCCAGCACCTCCGGAAAAGATGTCCCGCGCATTGAGGTTAGTGACGCCAACGGCACCGGCGCAATGCTGGCAAAGGCTTCAGACCTGTTGTCGACAAATATGAATTCACATTCGTTGGAGATCATGGAGGCGCTATCGTTGAAGATTAACAAATGGCAGCAGAATTACGGGGAGGTCGCTCTCTAATTTTTTCTACCTCTTCCCTTCCCTTGTCTCTTGCTTTTTTTGCATAGCATCTCGCCTGGTTTCTTTTTCCTTCGGCTTTGCTTCTGCGCTTCTCGTCTGGCCCCATTTGCTATTGGCGTATTTGTACTCTCTGTCTGGGTTGCGTCGTTTTATCGGCTTGCTTTTGGAGCACCGGCGCTGGCGTTCTCATTTTTTTGTGTCTTTGTGCGCGTGTATATGTGTATATGTCTGTTTTTTCTTTGTTGTCGTTGTCGGTTTTTTACGCCCCCCGCGTTGAGTCAATGGAAATGCGGCATATTAGAAGGCTTACTTTACTTACTATCTGGTTGTGAGATGTTGCATGTCTGGCGGGGCGGATTCAGCCATCTACTTTTCCTTCTTTTTCCTTCTTCTTTATTGTTGCGGCGGCAGCAGAGGAAGAGAAAAATGATGGGTTCGTGGAGTGATCGAGTCGGCCATTTGTAGCAGTGAATCGGAAGTTGGGGTCGTAGTATAATCATTCAGAGTTCAGCATTCACCATCCATCGTTCTTCGTTCGTCATTTCATTCATTGTGCTTCATTCTTCATGCTTCAATGGAATTTATGCGCGCTCGATAGCTCGATACCATCCTTCATTCTTTGATTCCTTGGTTGCTTGGATTGGTCTGAGACTCTGAATCGTTCCAGGGTTGGATCGTGTTATATATCTGCCACTGTGTACTGTATTTTGCCTTTGCAGCTGATCTGTGGTCCGTGGTCTCTGGTTTCTGGGTTCGCGGTTCCTTGGGTTGGATTGGTTATTACTGTCATTATTGAGGAAATGAATACCATTTAGTGAAGTGCGTTGTGTCGTATCCACAGGCCTCTTCATCCGGGTCTTCATCTTCGCCCTCTGCTGATGACCCTGGTGTCGCGAGTGTCATCGACATTGTCGTTTTTGCTGCTGCTGGTGTCTTTCTAGAAAGTTGTCTGTTGTCATTCATAATGGGATCTCGATGTGACGTTGTTGTCGATAACTACAGCCTTGCCTCCACACCCCTGTCAGCCCTGTCCTACCTACCCCACACACAACCACCCCAAAACACACCACACCACCAAAAATCCCCTCCAACAAAAACCATCGCAAAAATAAAAAGCATCAGTTCTCGTGGAGGCCGACCGAAAAGCGTGCTAACGCTTTTACTGCATATTCATTCTGAGGATAGGGAATTATGAAGGATTGGTGGGGGTGAAAACCGTATGGAGGTTTGGGAGAGGGGGGAAGATAGGTGTGTGCATGGGGCGGGTTAATATGGCGCTGAAGTTGTTTTCCTCACCCTTGTCTGAGTTGAATTGGAGCCTGGGGATTTGGGGCCATTATGATGTTAGGCACCAGATCTGAATTTAACTCTAACTCCAACTCTACCAATAGCACTACCATCGACACTTGAGATTAAGTTGTTTGATTCCTGATTGCCTGATGCCGATTTCCATTGTCAGTCCACTCCACAATGCCCACTTTCACGTCGAGTTCACGCTTTGATTGATGGTAAATGGATATTTAAGTGCATTGGTTATGTCTGCAGTGAATAGAGACGGGGATTCAACGTTACTGAAGGAGATTCAGAGGTTCACGCTTGTTTTCCATCCCCACTCACACGAAAACGCGAAGGTGAGGGCGGGATTTGGAGTAACCTGGCGGCACGGGCGGTGACTTCATGCATTTGAGCAATCGTACTGTAGTTTGTGGGAGAAAACCGTGTACCATTACCTAAATAGAGGGTTGCCGGTGGAGGCTGATGTTTGCCAGAGTGAAGGATAGAGTCCTAACCACGTCTCCGCACCCATTCGCCAACCACCACCAAACCTCGTCTTCCTATCACTCAAAATAATCCCTCCAACCTACCTACCTATTTCAAGTCAATCTTCTGCACCCCCGACACCCATCTTCAACTACCATCAACTTTAGATATATCTCACTGACTTCGGCCATTGAACGCCCTATCCTCTTACCTGCGAAAACGCAATTTGGTGCCCCCACTGAATCTAGGTTCTCGTCTCAACGGGCATCACCACAAAAAGTTATTCTTGAATCCTCCCAGCGGGCTTCACGGCCAGCTTTTACCACTCCAACGAGTTTTATGGCATGTTCGCATCCTTCCAGCGAACATCACCACTGGCTTTTATCATCCAGTCTCAGCTCCATCGCCTACAAAACGAGCGCCAGTTGCGCTGGTCTTCATCATGCGGTCAAGATCTCAGAAATGTCCATAGATGTGAGTTTCCTGAGAGGCAGACACACTCACTGACTGTTCTTCCCGCCATCAGGTCATGTACTGGTAGCCCCATCCCTCCACCAATCAATCTATCAACCTTTCGCAGCGGCCATGCCAATGCTGTACAGCACACCATTTGAATGGTCACAAAGACTTTAAAACAGCAGCAGATATGTTTAAGATTTTGATTGGGTTGTTCGGCGTGTGCCAGTTCACCAGATTGTGGGGTTTATGAGGCTCAATAACCTCTTCCTCGATCTCTGTACAACAGCTTTCATCACTTCCAGAGAGCCGTGCTCGACAATTTCAAAACCACGTCGCTGACCAAACCTTTTGATCGATTCGGCGGTCTTTCATTTCAGAGCACATCAGGTATGTTACCTTTGCTTCAAGGGAACCAGGCAGAACTCTGACCACTTGAAAACATCCAGTTTGAAGTCTTTTCCATCCCCGAATATGCGTCCCTCAGGTCAATGCCCCATAAAAACCCTCATCGTTGTATCCAGTCTACCTTTCACAACAATCGCCCTTCCCACAGACCCCGCCCTGACGGAACCAGCATGGAAATCAGAACCCAACCAGCATGGCACGATTGGACTACTCTTGCCCTGTATCATCACACTCGGGCTGTGCGTTTGGACTGCTCTCCATCCGAATATAGATTCTCACCTAACATCGGGACGTCTTTTTATGCCCAAATGCATCTGGCTGCTCATTGGATTATTATTTCCAGACAAAGTGTTGGAGGTCGCCAGCATAAGCTGGCGCAACGCTAAAGCCGTTCAATTGGCTATTATGGAAATTAAAAACGGGCAGATTTATCAGTACGGGAGAGAGTGGTATCATGGTTTAAGCAATGTATTTCTTGGTGCGACTTTTTTTATCTCCGAACCCATCGTAAAGTTAGAATCCCGATCCAGACTGATATGGCTGGCAGAATACTCCTCTACGTCCAATTCCTCGGTCAAGCCAACGTCGTTGCCAAATTGGAAGCCGTCGCCATTCGTATCTGAAGGTTCGGTGCCCTGAAAGGCCCTCTCCGGATGCTGTGCAGGCGGGTGATTCGATATTTACTTGTGTTATTTTACGGAAGTCTCCATGTCGCTGCGTGGAACTCTCACTTTCCGACTTCACAGGAACGTCTGCTCTGGAAAATATGTTCCGTGTTATCAATGTGCTCCTTTTTGACCGGCTTCCCCAAGTTTTGATTATAGGCCTATGGAAATCTTCCCTTGGTTTCTTACAAACTCCAATCTTGGATACTGAGTATTTCGCTGGTCGAGGTAACCCAAGACAAACTGGCAAATTCCGGGTCCATTGACAACTTTATCGCGTTTGTGTACTTGTCTTGAATACTGTGGCCGGGATACGACATATTGGCGGCATTGGCAAGAGTGTTTTTGGTTGTTGCAGCGTTCATCAGTGTGCAGAGTTTACCCTTGGGTTCTTACCAAAATGTAGAATGGAGCAACTAACGGTCTCACTTCTGAAGCTGCCGTTTACTCCATTCCGGTCTTGTGGCCGCTCTTGAGTCTGCTATGCACTTGTTTCATTATGAAAAAATATTGGGGGCCGACAGTCGGCCTAACGTTTTGTCGATGTCAGTCTCCTTCAATTTAAAACTACCCGCTCTTCTCATTTTCCTTAGTACTTGTACACTCTTCTGTCTTCATTCTTGTTTTGTGGAGTTGGTTATCGGATATGGACGTTCCTTAAATTCTTTCACACTTTCCCTGTCGTATGTCACGGTTGTGCACACTCAGAGCGATGGATGAATGATTTGGTTGGGGTTTGGTGGTTAATAGTTTGCGATGTTTGAAGAAGCTGTAACGTGAATCTGTATGGAAAGAGAGCCATCACGTCATCTTTAGTCTCCAGCATCTAGATATCTCCAAAAACTTGACTGGTGGGCCCGCGTGTTTCAGACAAATACCAATGTCAATTTTCCCTTCTTACCACGTGAACCTTCAAGATGAACCGACACCCTTCAAGTTCACTTCCACATTCAATGCAGCAATTCAACCTGATTTCATTCCGGCCCCATACCAGCACCACTAAGCTAAAATACAACCCCCACCGGGGTATCACAGGTCTTCAACATCATATCCAGCACCAAAGCAAATCAAGCGCGAGCTATCAAAAAAAAAGCAATATCGCTGAAAACAAAACATAACAACATGCAAAAACACTGCATGAACGCGTAATCCTGTGCTTCATAAATCCACCAGCCATAACTCACCCACTGCAACCCCTATATTACCGACGCACAACCCGCCGTAAACAACACCAAGCGCAATGGTATCGTTAAAAGAAAATTAATGACAAGAAATAGATATCCCGCAACCGATAAGCATGACGCTGAAGTGCACCTCAAGTATCCATCACCCCTTTTCTTTCCGAATTGATGATGATATCACTCACCGACATATTCCACTCACAAAAAATTGACCGAATGCCTCTTACTCCCGCTCCTCTCCAAACTCGTATCCCTTGGTGGTCTCTCCCTCTCCCCCATCTCACTCAACGCTGCCAGCGTCCCACTACGACTCATATGATGTCCTCTCTCCAATCTCAACCCCTTCCAGCCCTCCAACTCTCTTTCGAGCCTCAAACTCTTCTCTCTCTCCTCTCTCGCCTCTCTTTCAGCACGACGCGCGACAAGTTGGTGTTCCGACTCGGAGGCCTGGAGTTCTTCGACGGTTTTGAGCATGCGTTCGAGTTTTTCCTTGCCCTTTACGATTTCGTCTTCGAGCTGCGTGTTGATTTTATCGCGGCGGTCGATTTGGGCTTGGAGGTCGCGGACTGTACGGTCGACGTTGCGGACGGAGCGTTCCGTGGCGGTTTTGTTTTTCTCGTGTTCTTCGAGTTGGTTTTCCAGCTAGAGGGGAAATGTTAGTGTGATTTGTTTTGATACGACTTCCTGGGGGTGGTACCTCTTGAACTCGGGTATGCAAAAACCTGATATCGTGAGAACTGCTAGAATAACTCTTTGTCTCGAGATCAACCAATTTAAGCTGGAGATCCTTGAGCTGCTTCTCCAGTTGCGCCTTCTCCTTATGCAACGAAACGTTCTTTTCCCGCTCCGCGCCGATATCTCGTTGCGTTTCTCCAGCCAAAGCTTCTGCTTTCCGCATGCGCTCGATAGCAGCAGAGGCACGATCTTCCTGTTGTGCCAACGCTCCCTTCAAATCCAACAACTCGCGATCCACACCCGCAGCATTCCGCATCGCCGGGCTCTCACCATTCGCCAAATCCTCCAATCGTTGATTAGCCTCGGCCAACCGCTGTTCAAGATTCCGTTTCTCCTTGAGCAACAAATCGCGGTCACCGGTAACCTCATCGATATTCGCGCGTAGGCTACGGACTTGGGCCAACAATGTAACGACTCTGCTCTGAACCTCGTTATGCGCAGCAACAGCTTCATCATGCGAGGTCGACAAGTCCTGAAGTTTAATCTCCAGTCGCGATTTCTCTTTCGCCCAAGTCGAGCTATTGAGAACCTCGTCATCCCACTTCGCGCGGAGATCCTCGACTTCCTCACGGAGACGGCGGTTCTCGCCACGGACCGTCACGAGATTCTCACGCTCAAGCTCCAGCTCCTGGGTAAGTGTCGACAGCTCGGTTTGATACTTCTTGCGAGTTTGCTCCATGGAGGATTCCTTATCTTCAAGGTCGGCGGTGCGGCGGTTGCGATAGTCCTCGAGCTCGTTGTGGAGACGTTTCTTCGCTTGAAGTGCGGATTGAAGGTCGGCTTGGAGATCTTCGACTTTCTCTTCATAGTGTTGATTCTGTCGTTGAAGATCCTCAATGATGCTTTCCATCTGCTTACGCTCCGCCATGATTTCTGCTGCTGCCTCTTCAGACTCCTTGGCTTGCGCGCGGATAAACTGCTCTGAGCGCGATGCCTTCAATACCGCAATCTCGGCTTGCTCAAGTTTCTGGAAGTACTCCTCGCTCCGCGCTTTGTAAAGGTTCATACTCGCCGTGAGATCCGCAACCTTTGAGCTCTCCGAATCCAACCGTATCTGAAGGTCTGCAAACTCTTCCAGCAGTTGAGCTCGGCTTGTCTTGTCCTGTTGCTGAATCGTCAATGCATCCTCCAGCTCGATCTTTGTTTCGTGAAGATCGCCTTCAAGCACCATCTTCGCAGCTTTAAGCTTATCAAACTGTTCCTTCGCCCAGCCGAGGTCGTTGAGAGCTTCATTGTAAACCGTGACCACATTCTTCCGAGCCTGCTCTTGCTGACTGATGTACTCGTAGAGCTCTTCGTGACTCTTTGCCTGAATATCTTTCAAGGAAAGTTCGATCGAAGTCATGGATGCCTCAAGCATAGCATTCTTCTTGTACGAGTCATCGAGCAGATCATGGAGACGGCTATTTTCGCCTTCAAGCTTCACGGCGCGACGAGTCGATGAAAAGCCATCACCATTGGTATTAGCGGTCTGCTCCTTAAGTCGGTCAATCTCGGCCTGGAGGTGTTTGTTCCTCATCTCAGCGAGCTGGAGCTGGTTCCGAATTTCTTCCAAATCTCCCTCAAAGTCCATACGCTTCTGGAAGCTCATAGTATCCATAGTGCGATCGGATTTAGACGAATCCAGAGAATCATCAGTTGAAGCAACGTTTCTACGAATGGGTATTGACATGGTATTGGACAAGGAGGTTCGATTTTGACGGAATGCCTTTGTTGGTGAACCATTCGGTCCACTGTTGTTGTTCTGATTGAGTTCCTCGAGAAGCGCCCGCTTAGACGTGTTGTGCATGGTATCGATTTCTTGAAGCTCTTCCTGATGGCGTTTTCGCAGATCCGAAAGATCTTTCTCAGCCCGAACACGGCGCTCATTTGCAGATCGAAGAGCTTGGTGTGCTTCATCAAGCTTGGCAGCGAGATCAACCGAGTGAGAAATACTTTTACGGCCAGCCTCCCAGTTTTGCGGTTGCTGACCATTGGGATCAAAGACTTTCTGGAGAACCAACAATTGATGATGACAATCCTGAAGTTCCTTCTGGGTGGTAGCCAAGGTGTTCTGAATTTGTCTTGTGTTTGCCTGGGCCTGAGCCTTCAGCTGCCGCTCCATCTCGAGATTACGATTGACCTCCGTCAACTGCAATTGAAGTTGCGAAGCATTTTTCTCGGCGTTTCTCATATTCTTGTGCTCGCGTGAGACTTCATGATTGATATCTTCAATGTTGAGGGACAGCTTCTCTTTCTGCTTCTCCAAGCTTCGGATCTGAACTTGCGCATCCTCGAGTTGCTTGCGCATTTGCTTGGTGGCCTCGTCCGCTTTCGCCTTGTCTGAAGTGAGGGCGACAATCTTGTCCCGATACTGTTGGCTGGCCTTCGCATTGGCTTTACTGATCTCCAGGTTCTTCTGCTGAATCTGATTCTGCAGAGCGCGATTGTCATTCTCCGAGGCCAACAACCGGTGTTTAACGGCACTTGTATCAGCCTCCGCTCTCCGGCGGGATGTCTCATATGATTGTCGAGCTGCGTCCTGCTCAGAAACCACACGAGTCAACCTAGCGACTTCGGCAGCCAGACGCTCACGTTCCGTTTCCGATTTCGATAATGCTGCGTCACGAGCCTTCAGGTCCTTATCCATCCGTGCCTCCTTCTCCTTGACTTGCCTCGACATGGTGCGTTCTATTTCACCAGCCGCCTTCAGTCTGGAGCTCTCCACTTCTGACATGCGATCCTTGAGAGATCGAACTTCAGTCTGTAAGACTCTCTTCTCCTTCTCGATCTGGGAACGAGCTTCAAGTGCCCGACGGACCGTATCCTGCTGGGAGAAAAGCTCCTTTTCGATGGTGGCTTTGGCCATGCTAAGGGAGTCCATTTCGCGTTTCAGGGCGTTGATCTTGTTTTCGCTCGTGAGGGCGTTATCTGAACGCATCTGGCGCTCCTTATCGAGATCGGAACGAACGTTGCCGAGCTCCGACTGAAGTTGCTTGACTTGTTCTGCAAGAAGTTGTCGACCACGGCCAGACTCTGTCTCCTCGGATATCTTTGCAGCCAACAAACGCTTCGCATCAGCTGCTTCTTTCTCAAATTGGGCCCGTTCAGACTTGAGCGTGTTGATCTCAGACTGCATATTCCGCAGGCGACCGAGAACTTCGTCGTGCTTGTTCGCCAAAGTGCGCTTCTCGTCTTCGAACACTTTGCGATCAAGCTCGTTGCGTTTCACGTCTGCGCGAAGGAGCGAAATCTCGCTTTCCTTCTGGCGGACTAGATCCTCGTAGCTCGTCGAAGTGGCTGATAACTCCTTCAGTTGTTCTCGAAGACGTCGGTTCTCGTCAGACAGAGATTTGACTTCCTTCTGGTTCGTTCCCAGCTCCCGTTCCTTCACAAAATTAGTATCACAGAATTCATACAAATCACCGCGCCTACCGTGTCAGAAAGCTTCTTGTCCATCTCTCTTTCATTCTTCAGAACCGTCTCTTCAAGATCCTTGATACTCCGCTCCTTCAACGACAGTTGACTCTTCAAGAGCCCCAACTCACGTTCCAAGCTAGCCTCAGCCGCCGTCCGTTGATTCCGAGCAGCCTCAGCAGCCTCCAACTCTTTCTCGATAACCGCCAACCGCGAAGCAATCTCCCTTTTCTCTTCCTCAAGCTTAGCAATGAGCTCACCAGCCTGCTGCAACTCCTTCCTCCACATTTCGGCCTGATCTTCGGCCTTCCGTTTCGCCAACATCAACTCATCAATCTGATCCTCTAATGCGTCTTGATCGTCCAGGGCTCCAGCCAGCTTCTCACTGAGATCCGCTTCTCGTTGTTGGAGTCTGATAAAAATTTCCTCCTTATCTAATGCAAGAGCACGCTCACTCTCCAGAGTTTTGCGGACTTTTTGAAGTTCAGAATCCACCCTTCTCCTCTCGTCTTCCAAGCGCTGGCGGTTTTCCGTCTCGGCTTGAGCTTGTGCTTCAAGCTGTTGGATCTTCTCATCTCGCTTCTTTACTTCGCTCGATGTGTGGGTTGCTCCGAGGAGAGGTTTCATGCGCATGAAGAGATTCCACCATGGACTTTCGGAAAGCTCCAAGTAGACTTGCATGTTGCGCTGTATGATGAGTGTAGCCTCCGATCGGTATAGAAGTTTCTTGATCGACCGACGTTGGATGTATCCTCTCACGTGGCTCTGGAACTTCGTGATGATGTCGCGGACAAGGTTGTCACGTTGTTCCTCCAACTCGGCAAGGACGCCGGCACGGAAGAATACCTTTGTCAGTCCAACACGATACAACGTAGGGTCAAGATCGATGTGTTGCAGAAGTAGTTGACAAGCCTTCTGGCCTTCAACATAACCTTTAGGCATCTTGGGCGACAAAACTTCATACCGTTGGCGGAACTCAGCGAATGGGAGGCGATTAGGAAAACCGGTTCTGGCGATACGAATACCCTCGAGGACACCATTGCATCGAAGTTGATCCAACACCAACTGAGCTTCCAACCTCTTGGGCTTCTTGGAGTGATTGGGAAGGATACAGCGGACGAAGTGAGGGTGTGTCGAATGCAGTTGACTCATAAGACTAGAAAGCTGCTCCTTGTGGCGTTGAGCGACAGTTCGGAAAAGGCCTTTTTTGACTCTGCTTTTTGGTACCCCCCAGGCATCGTGTCCGTCGTCAGCGTCCTCCGCAAAAAGCGACGCGATGTAACTGTCAGTCGAGTTGGCCAGAAGTTTGCTGATGTTGTCGTTAAGGGGATCCTTGTTTTTCTCAAGCCATCCCTCTGTCGTATACTCCACCTCGGCGGCGTAATGGGTGAGCATGAAACCTTGTGTGAGGAGGGACTTCCGATATTTCGATGTCTTGCCGTCCCAGAGAGAGTGAAGTTTCTCTGTAAAGGTCTTATCGGTCGCCTTTGGCATCACACAATCTTCGTCCAAGCAGGAAAAGATACCGATGGGATTAGAAAGCTCGATAAGATCAATTGTCGGCTGCAAGTCGTGACCGAAATCGATAAATTTCCATTCGATTCTTTCTCGGGCATATTCCTCTTGTTCCAAAACAAACATGTGGTGATTGAAGAATTGTTGGAGTTTCTCATTAGTGTAGTTGATGCAAAGCTGCTCAAAGCTGTTGGACTGTAAATTTATCAGCGCTGATAACCGAAATAAGAGGGTAACAAGTTACTTGGAAGATTTCAAATCCGGCTATATCGAGCACTCCAATGAATCCCTCACCTTCCCCTTTGGTATCAAGCTTGCTATTCACCATCTCAACCAGTTTTCCGAAAGCACGCTCATAAACACTTTTGGCCAATGAATCCAAACTGTGTTTAACCTGTTCTGCAGTGCGTGACTGATTAACCCATTCCCGGCCAGCTTTCACGCGAGGCCGCAACAGGCCTTTGGAAAACGCGTCGACTGGGACTCCGAGAACATGACATAGGCGTTCCACCTGTGCAATATCTGGAAGTCGGGCGTCGTCGCTGCTTCTGCGCTCTTGAACAACCTCAATATTTCCGATGTGAAGTACCGCCGCAACAATTTTCAGGATGCTGAGCTGTTCCTCTTCAGTGAAGCGCATGATGTGAAAAGCTTCCATAAGCGCTCGGAATTCTTTCAGATCATCGACTCCAGTGATGACATTATTGCCATGCTTGGTGTACTGCCAGCCATCGATTCCGTCGTTGCCTAGAAGGAAGAGATTTCGCATTTGTTGGTTCGCACCGCAGATAAGCTGGTAGAAGATGTGGTAGTTACGCTCGTCCTTGGATTGCTTGACAACTCGGCTTTTCTCCAACAGATACCAGTCGATGAAGGCACCAGCGATCTGACCAGTTCGTGTAAACTCGATGCGAATGAACTTGCCGAACCGAGACGAATTGTTATTCCGAATAGTTTGAGCGTTGCCAAATGCTTCGAGAATGGGATTGGCCTGAATAATTTGCTGCTCAAGGGTTCCCAATTGTTTGGAAGAACTGTAGTCCGTAGCCACAGCTGCCAGATATTGGATAACCTTCTTTGTATTCTCTGTCTTTCCCGCACCGGATTCTCCTCTGCATGCGGTTAGAAAAACATCCGACCTCATGTAAGCGAGATAACTTACGTAACCAAGATACTCTGGTTTTCCCTTTCTTCCAACATATTTCGGAAAGCGAGATCGGTGACTGCAAATATATGTGGCTTGGTATCTTCTCTTGACCGATTCTTGTACATGGCAATATACTCGTTGTTATATATCGGCAGAGCGCAGTAGGGATTTATGGCTACTAAGAACAACCCAGAGTAGGTCTACATGCATGTTAGCAACTCAGAAATTTAACATCATGATTGAACTTGCATAAATAAGGTCCGCTTCATAGCGGATATGGAGATTGTGCACCACGGAAGGCTCATTCAAATGCGTCAATTCTGCCATATCATCGGCCTTGTCGAACTTTGCAGGATTAACCTTGTCCACATCATCTTCGTGTATTTTGCGATCCTTTGTCTGTGAGATTCAATGTCTGAAACAGCCTGGGATGAATACATACAGAGCCATCAGGGCACCGGACCGTCAAGAGTCCATCATCATCCTCCAGAACCTCTCCTTTAATAAAAGTCTTTTCAGGATCCCGAACCCAGACAAAACGACGACCAGAGAAATCACTACTTTCTCCGGCAATGCCCCGCACTGTGGTCCGCGGTTCCTCTACCGACTTGATAAACTGAGGAGCGAATGTACCCGCCGGTATTTTCGCTCCAGAACTGCTCCTTGTAGGCCGGGAAGCTGCAATCGGGGGTGGTGGTGCGAGCGGAGAATTTCTGGAAGAAGTGTTCGAGTACATTTGTGTCAGCGATGAAACTGAACTCCGGTGGGGCCGTGAGGCAAACGAAGGCGGAGGATCGAGTGAATGAGCTGTAGGAGTAGATGCGGTATTTGACTCAGACGGCTCTGGTGGAGGACTTTGTGTGATAGACGAATTCGAAATGCGCTGACTGGGCACTGGCCGGCGTTGTTGCCATGGCAGTGCCCGCCTAGGAGGCGTGGAAGGGCCGGACATAGCGATCCAGCTCTATGAGGAGCTTATCACTCACGGAATTGCGTTGTAATGATCTTTGAAGAAGGCCGGAAGAGCAGCAACAGTCGGATGTTTGGAGCGCGAGGTGGGGGATCGATACAGTAGTTGGCTAGCTGCAGAGAGATGAACGAGCAGACAGACGTCTGAGCTCTTAGACGTGAGCCCAAGACCCTAAGAAAAGAGAGCGGAGCCGGGGGGGAAGGTATCCCGGTGGTGATGGTGATGTGGGATGGAGGGGTGCTGTAAGATGTGTGCGCGCGCTGCCCCATGAGCTCTGGCAGGGAACCGGAGCAAGCTCTCGGTGGAGCCGCACGCCCGTAAACAAACATGGTGAAGTCCCAGCAACGGAAATCCCAGCACCAAGAAATAGATGAGTGCATTTTACATTATTTCATGTGAGGTTAAGTCAATTGTATTGGAGGAATGTTGAAAAAATCATTTCCCCATTATGACGTGTATCGGTACATTGTAGCGTGGTCCCACAGACGCGCTGCTGCTCGCTTACATAAACCCGTGACGGGAGACGAGGCTTGCCGAACCGGCGGACCTGAATCACCATCTCCGTTGAATCCCCACCACCTCCATTCCCGCTACCGTCTATGCGTTCAACTTTTACTGCGTTTACCAGCCATGTCTCATTACCCTCCAACTCCAGCGTTTGGCGTATTCACCTGGCCGGCTTCAAAACCTGCTCCATCTAGCGACACCGCGGCCGATACCAATCGTGCGCATCCAATGAACTCGGCAGATACCGCATCTGCACACACCAGTGCTCCAATGCTACTGAAGGATGTTTCTGTTGGGAAGGGTGTCGGGCACATTGCCGAAGAATCTGATAGTACAGAGGAAGGCGAAGTTCTGGAAAACTCGAATGGCCAGCATGGTCCATCCCGGACAGCTCCTAGGACTCAAGGTACGGTCTCTGTGTTTGTCAATGCATGATTGGATTGTTCCTGAACTTGAAGATAGACACTGGACTCTCTGAGGGGTCTGATGACCCTTCCCTCTCATTCCGGTACACCTCGCGACGACCTTCATGCTCCCAGTCCTCATCGCCACCTGAAAACCGAAAACGACTCAACAAACGTCTCCGTACTGACAAAAAGAATCGGAGTAGGAACGGAAACAGTCGCGAAAGAGGAGCGCGGGTCCCTCCACTTGGACCCTCGAGCAAGAACCCACCATTTGGAGACCGTGGGCTGGATCAC
Organism: Ascodesmis nigricans; assembly: GCA_004786065.1. Taxonomy (NCBI): domain Eukaryota; kingdom Fungi; phylum Ascomycota; class Pezizomycetes; order Pezizales; family Ascodesmidaceae; genus Ascodesmis; species Ascodesmis nigricans. Next base: position 134,275 of record ML220143.1, on the reverse strand, counting down.
ATCAATAACTCGCGGGGTGGTAGACCCGGTGATAGAGGGCGTGGGGGTGACTTTCCAAGATTCCCGCAGTGCTCCCGCTCACTGACAGCGATCTAGGACCATTCGCTAACCCGCCACGAGGTCCTCGAGCCACACTCCCGTCGCGCCAAAACTCACATCCTCGGGTATCTAACGGACAAGGATTTTATGGCCATTCTGATGAAACTCAAACGAGCTCACAACCATCGGTATATTCTGATGCGCTGCTTGCTGTGAAAGACCTCCACAATTGGAATGTCACCTTTCACGATATTGCTGCTGAAACTGGTTGCAGCATCGCGGCACTGAGAAAGATGTATAAAGAGCTCAAACTCACTATTCCATTACAGCTACCTCCGCCTCCATTAGGTTATACAAATCAGCAACAGCCTGTACAGACACTCCAAACCTCTACTTCGACAGTTACCAAAAATCCAGATGAGGAGGCTCGCAAGATCAGGGAAAAGTTGGAAAGGTCTTTGGCGGAAACAAGACAAAAAAATGAGGCAGAAGCGCGAGAGAGGGAGCGTAAAGAAAGGGAAATGAGAGAAGCCGAAGCTGCTGCTCGAGAAAAAGAGCGAAAAGAGAAGGAGAAGGTAGAGGAGGAAAAGCGAAAACAGCTCGAGGTGGAGGCCAAGCGAGATATCCTGCGGAAAAAGCTGGAGACAATGAACCTCACAGGGAAATCGTCTCCGGTGCAGGGCGCAGTTACTCCGGTCTCAAGCACGCCAGTACAATTTGCTACTTTGCATAATCCTGCCCGTTCAATTGCTCCACCCGTCGCCAGAATCCCCGGGTTACTTATGAGCCAGCAGGAAACAGCCCCAGATCCAACCTCAGTGGTTAAGGTTTCTCAGAATGGCGATATTGTTATGCAAAACCCACCTCCAACACTTGTCACCAGCCCGACTCCAACTGAAACGCCATCTATTACTCCACCTCATCCAAATAACAATAACTCCATCGTTCCTCCTGCCACGACGATCCGCCGCAAGCGCCCCGTTGCATCTGATAGTTTCCCGGACTATGCTCTCCCAAAGAGGAGATTTGGGACTCAGACATCTGATCCATTGATTATCGAGGCATCGGAGGATGAAGATGACAACACCTTTAAATCCCCGCAATTATTTCGTGCAAAGACACTTCCTCTATCTTCAACGCCGACAGTTACAACGCAGGCGGAAGAGTTGGAAAAAAAAATAAAGGCCCTGAAGGCGGAGATTGCGGCAAAGAAAAGAAAAACAAAAAATGGGACGTCAGCAGGTCCTACACCAGCCGCTACCCCGCCAGTTCGGGACGTGCCTCTTCAGCATGATGTTTTAACCGCCCCTGCCACTGGAAGCGAGCCGGCACTCACAAAAGTTCAAGCCCTAAGTGCTAATGGTACTAATGAATCTACCACAAATAGTATACAGAGTGAGGAAAACGGCTCGGAACAAGCAGAACAAACTCGGCAAGAATTGCAAGCGGCTCTTAGTAAGGCTGAAGATCAACAGCGTACCCTATTAGAAGAGCAAACGCAGAGGAAGCAACCAGAGATAACAGATCTGTCAAGTTCAACGATCAATAAAGAGGAGGAAAATAGACTGAAGCGTCTGCGAGAAATCGAAGAAAAGGTCGAGGCTAGGAAAAGGGCTATGGAAGAAATGCGCAGGGAGATGGAAGAGCTCGAGGCTAGCCGTAGGGCGCTTTCTGAGGAGTGTCGACCGTTCTCCCCTCCTGCCTACTTGAAACAGGCAGAAAAAGGTGATCTGAAATGTGGTATGGCGCCAACAAATATGGTCGCTAATATTGAGAAAGGTCTGTTCCTACTCAATGCCCGACCGTGTAATTCGACGACCTGTTTCCCCAGCCTCGGAACTGCGGTGTCGGTTTTCGGTGTTCATATCATTACTAACATTATTTAGATTCTCCTGCAGCCGCCCCCCAACCGCCGATTTCACACGAACTCTCGTCCACGTCCTTGCCTCCCAGCGCCACGAACAGTGAATCGAAACAGCAATCGTCCGCCCATTCTATGCCAGCACCTGAAGCCCTCAACAAACCTAATGAAACTGTCCCAGGGGATGAATGTGTAATAACTTCTGAGAAGACTGTGGAGGCAGTGGCTCAGGATCATGAGCCTCCAGCGGCCACGGTTGATGCCATGAACATTGACGAGCCATTGGAAACTGAGCCAGCGGCTGAGGTTTCTACCAATGACGCGCTGGTGATTCAAAGCGACATCGAAATGGAGAATGAAGAGCAGGACAGTGATACTGATGGCAGCTCTGATGACTCATCGTCATCTGATGATAGTGACTCCTCAGATTCTGATGAGGAAGAAAGCCCCTCCGAAGCTTCACCGTCAGAGCCCAGCGTGACCGAGCCCCTTCCAGAGCTTTCTGTTCCCGTCCCCGCATCCGCAACGCAACCAGATCCGCTTAATGCCTCTGACAAACCTGAGGCGCCCGTTGTCATCTCTTCATATGACCCAGAAGAACTGAATCATATGCTCCCACACGAAGTACCTTTCCTCCCTTTTTCTAACATACATTACTAATATGAATCAGCCTTTACGGAACAACTTTACTCCTTATGTGTCTCCACTTCCCATAATCCGATCATTCCGCACAAAACCAGTCTTCTTAGAAGAGCATCTGTCCGAAATGCAAGGGCTTAAGTACTCCACTAAAATTGACCCGTACAAGGAGCTGTGCCGTTTCGAGCTGAATGGAGGTATCTGCAATGACACCAGCTGCAAGTCACAGCACTTCCGGAACATTGCTGTTGGCGGTGAGTTCTCCAGCCTTTATTTCTAACCATCAGCCCGGTGAACCGCAATCCAGTCTTCGGAGAGGGCCCGATGGTCATGTTGCAAGTGAGGTCAGCTGATACGTTGCCTTGTTTTTTTCCTGAAGACGACGAACTGCTGGTTGATCTGGCGGACATTGAGAATGTCCCCGAATATCACCGCGATACTTATCGAGACGGCTTGTATGAGGTTATTCAGGACATGAGGAAAAACGGCATTCGGGACTTTACAACAGTCGCCAGAGGTATTCTGAAGTTCCGGAGAATGTGGGAGGAAAAACAGAATGACAAAGATGCGACTATGACCGACGTCTAGTTCACCTCTTCCTTCCTCCCTTCCTTAACAGAAAACACAGTATACCCCATCCGACTATCACCATGTACTCGCCACCACACGATCTGTCGTGGGTCATTATTGGCTTTTGTCTTTTCAGTACTTTTTCAGCGGTCATTTGTTCTTATTGGCGACTTGAATTTTTCTTTTTACCCTTACTGCTGCAGGTTTTATTTTTTATTGTACTATTACTACACGACCACCGGTTTTCCCCGTCGCCACCACCACAGCATTCCTCTCCCCCGCAGTCTAATCCGACTATCGCCCGCCTTTCCGCTTTAATAGTTGTTATTAACAGCAGGCGAAGACTCGGGGCTTCCTTCCGTTTTTGCTCAATATTCAGTGCCCGGCGTTTGTGGAGTTTTAGGCTCGCATTCCTTTTTCGACATGGAGATGGCGTTGGGTCTGGGGTACCGTTGGTATTCTCAGCGGAGAGGGGGGAGGGGGGTTATGTGGCCGCAGTGGCCTTGGGTTGGATCTTGGTCGGTCACGGTGAAGCACGAGAAGTGGATTGGAGCGCGCGTCACGAATGATGGTGATGATACGGGAGATGCGAAAGGAGACCGAAACAAACCAGGAAAAAAAAGCAAGAGGTGGAAAGAGATGGGGGTGCACATCTGCCAGCTGTTGTTCGGAAACGAGAAGATGATTAATATGGGCACATGCGTTTTGGGATCTTGCCATAGGGGTGGATACGGTATGGTAGTTTAGGTTGCGGGGTTAGCTTAATAGGTTTTACTTCATAATGCATACATTTGCGTTACCGACATCATTCTTGAGTTCCCTCTTGTGTGTTGATCTATATCTACGTGACTTGTGGACTTTATCTCGACTACAGGCCAGAGGAGGTCATCGGCATCTACCCATCTAGTCTACAATTCAACGACGTGGAACACTTATCCAGCTCATATGGTATGAACAATGAATCGAACCCCGATGATTATATCGCCAGTTGATCAAACGAAGCACGTGCTTTAGTATCCCACTTCACCGACTCCAGAATAGTCTTGTATTCCACAATAAGCTTAAACCCACCGGCAAGCGAGCAAGCCAGTACCACGCTACCTAATCAGCATTACCAGTCATCAACTTCCTTCCAGTTGTCGCACCTCACCCATCCAGTAGTCTTGATAAGAGTTGCCCCATTCTGTGGCGCACTCCGCCATCGTCTTTGATTGATTGATTGATTGTAATCATTTAAGCGCATGCGTCCCTTTGGGATATGGCGCGAGAACTAACATACAGACATCCCCTTTCCGCAGCGACATAATGCATCTATCCAGACTCTGTTTCATCCATTTTCACTCATTATCTCGCCGGCCTTTCTGGCTTTGCAGTGGCCGCCTTTTGAGCTGTACGCTTGCTGCGTACTTGGACTCTCCTATACCCTCTTATACTCTATTCCCACATTATGCCTATGTTGTCTCCTGCTATTTTATACGCTCTCTGTCTCCGCCTCTGCCTCCTCTACCCGTTCTCTTCCCTCCATCCCATTCCTCATGCTCCCGCTCATATCTGGCTCGGGCCTCTTCCTCTGTTTTTGGTCTCCCTACAAGCGTTTCCTCGATGAATTCAGGATAGCCGGGGTGGCCCTGGGTTCCGCAAAGATTGTCGACAACGCGTGCGTCCTCATGAACCCTTCTTTCCTCAGCGCGTTCCAAAGCAAATCTTGCTCCCTTCTCCATGTTCTGCACTCCTTGAACAGGTGTTCGCGGGTCTGGCGGGGTCCGTTGCACCACCAACACTCATCGATGTCTCTTTTCCCTTTCGACCTCAGGTAAGCCGCCGTGATGGCTCGGTCTGCTGCAAACCTGTAGTATTGTAGGGTTATCTTTTTCCGGGTTTTTGCAGCTGTTGGATCCACCCTGATAGACTTTCTGAGCTTGTATCGCTGGGGGTAGTACTCTTGGCACTTCTTCCCAAACCATTGCTTTTCTTCTTGGTGTCTGGCTTCATTGATCCTCCGGTTGATGTGGGCTAGCGATGGTCTCCGTGTTACCTCTTGTTTCCAGACGGTGGCTTCTTTTGCCGCCTTGTCTGCTACTTCGTTGCCTATGATGTCTTGATGGCGCAGTACCCAATATAGGTGTACCTCCACTCCCCTCTGACACAGTACAGCGTAGCTTCTTCGAATCTCATCGGCCATCTCTTGTCCCGACCCTGGGTCCAATGACTTGATCCGTTCCAGCGCAAATTTAGAGTCTGTGAAGATCCGTATTTTGTCGAGTGGTCTTGCGCTTGCTGAAGTGGTTTTCAGAGTCTCCGTGATTGTAAATAGCTCGGCATCGATGGCTTCCTGATCCCTTCCCAAGGTCCAACCGTGTGTCTTCCAGCCCCCATCCACGTCACGCCATGCCACCGCTGCCCCAGTGTCTCCTTCTCAATTCTTTGATCCGTCCGTCCAGAGGACCTCCACCGGTCTTTGGTCAGGAACTAGGAGTCTGAGCTCGTATATATTGGCAGTTCTTACAGCCTTCTTGCGTTTTTCGATGTGTATTGAGCTGAGGGGTATCAGTTTAGCAGTTTGCGGGGGTACCCTCTCCGCGCCCAAGGTCATATCGGTTAGATCGTGAATGCAGTCCCGAAGAGTTCTTCCCAGGTTGGTTGCTTCCTTTTGCCCAATACTATACGAATCCATTGGGATGGTCATTGCCAGAGGGTGGTTTGTCGGTAGCTTCAAGGCCCGAAGAGCGTACTTTCTCTGGCGGTAGCATAAAAGGATTGAGGCGGGGTGTAATCCAGCTTCTCTGACCAGTGGTCCTACGGGTGTAGTCCGTACCATTCCTGTGATGGCGCGGGCTTGCTCGTTGATGAGTTTCTGTATTTGGAGAACTCTGCTATCTGCTTTATCCTTCCTCCACCAGAGCTCGGAGCCATAGAGAGCGATTGTGTCGTGGCTATTGGGATTTTCCTGACATGCGACGGGGAGAGTCCTTGAGCCGACGCCAGCTTCCGAGCTTGGTGCAACACTGCACGGGCTTTTTTCAGTCCGATGTTTTGGTGTTCCCGGAGTTTTAGGTGGCTGTCAAGCCATATCCCCAGCCATCTAGTTGCTCTGTTGTTGTACTGGATCCTTGCGCTGCCTATTCGGATATGCTTAGAGACGTTGTCCTTAAAGTTCTTGTTGTTTTGGCGTGAGAACAGGAAGGTCTCCGTTTTGCCCAAGTAGAATTTGATGGCGTTTCGGCCCGCCCACTCACCGGCTGCCTCTGCTGCTGATTCCAGATTTCTGGTGATTTTGTCGACATCTCTACCCGTCGCCAGCCAGCCGATGTCGTCTGCGTACGAAATCCTAATTACACTGCACTTAGCATCGATCTCCTGGAATACACCGCTCAGGTATAAGACAAAGAGAATTGGAGAGACTGGGACCCTTGGGGAACCCCGGACAATACGGAGTGGCTTTCCAACCCGGGACCGTTTACGACCATGCTAACACATCTACCTTCCAGGAAGCTCGATGTCCACTGGATCAAGCCGACATCGATACCCTTTTTCTCCATACTGGCAAGTAAGCAGACTCTAGATACGTGGTCAGAAGCGCCTTTTACATCCATTAATAGCATTGCTGCCGATTCCTTCGCTGCCCAGGCCTTTTGGATCCTATCCATGGCTATAGCCACCGCGTCGATTGCTAATCTACGTGGGCGGCTCCCCATTAGTCTGGTGTGCAGGCCTTTGGGGCCCAGGGCTTCGCTGTGCGCAGAGATGAGTTGGGCTGCAATCTTCTCTACCACCTTTCCAAGGCAATTAAGGAGTGAGATCACTCTATATAATTTCACAGCCGTGTAGTCCGCTTTGCCGGGCTTGCGTAGGACAATGGCTCGAGCCTTCTTCCAAGAAGCTGGATGGTGGCCTACTTCGAAGAATGCAGGGATGAGTAGGGTGATCCTTTTGGGGTCCCATTCCCAGATTATCCTGAGCATAGCAAAGGTGATGTGGTCGGGTCCGGGCGCTTTTCCAGCATTCTGTGCAAATAAAACTTTCTGTACCATGGCTTCGTTGATGGATAGATGGGCTGAACCGCCGCTTTTCTGTCTGGTGGGTAGTGGGGGGTTGGAAAAGCTAACAGCCGGCAGAGGAGGAAAAGCTGATTTGCGTAGCATCATCTCCTTCTCCTCCAGCGTCACTGCTTTGTTGCCTGCCGGGTCATGTAGGGTCGATGTGGCAGATGGGATTGTGGGCTTGGTGTACCTCATTGCCATCCATACTTGCTTGTCAGTGGCTTCTTGAAGGAACTTCTGCCAGGTACTTCTTTTGGCCCTTCTAATCTGTTTGTTTAAATGTCTTTGGGCTTCCTTAGCTGTATCGACAGCCATGTCTACCTCCTGGCCGAGCGGGTCATCCCTTCGGAGGTGTCGGAGGTGTCGTTTGGCATGGGCCAGGGTTTTTCTGGCCTCGGCAATGTTCTGATTCCACCAACGTTTGGAGCGGGCTGTGATGCGCAGTTTCCGCGCTTGCTCGTTCAGGACTGCTATTATCATTCTTTCAATCCACGCAGCTTCGTCGTCTATTTCGCCCCAGTCCAGTGTGCAGTTCAACCACTCATAAACTCCCTTCCTGCCATCTGCGAGTCCTGACTACATTGCTGCGGCCCTAGACCTCCGCTCTGGGTCTTCCAGGAGATCTGTTATTGCCCAGCCCGCCTGACCTGCTCCCTAGGAGAGTAGTGGTCTTCAGCTGTTTCCCAAACAATGAGCTCATGATCGGAGCAGGTGGTGCATTCGTGATCCATAGTCCAGGTAACGACCTCCACCTCCGCTGTATGTAGAGTCAGGTCGATAATTGACAGGGACCGTACGTCTGGTCGGATGTATGTGGCTGACTCATCGTCGTTTGCACAGATCAGTTCGTAGGTCGAGATCAGGTTTTCTAGTTGTAGTGAGTCTCGTTTGGATGTGCAGTATGGATTCCATACTAGGCTGTGGGCGTTGAAATCTCCAGCGATCACTGTGTGACCCATGATTACTTTGCTCCAGTCAACTTCTTCAATACCTCGGCAGCGGCCCGAGGTCCCATATGGTTGGAGCCTGTCGCTTGTCGGACTTGACACACTCCCCCCACCTTCTTCTACTCTCTCTGTCGCTGCCGTTACTCCCCTAGCGCTGTTATTGATCCACGAGTCATATACATTGACTATCCTGATAGACCTCGCTCTGCCACCGCCCGGGTGGTCTCTCCAGGCATCCATAATCATGATGTCTGGAGAGTCCGTAATATCTGCACGGTATTCCACCTTGACCCCACTCGCTTTGCGTGCTGCCACCTGCACCCTACTTCTTCTTCTGCTTTTGCCTCCCCTATCTGATTCATATATTGTAAATGCAGCGTGATCCACTGTACCACTCTTTGGGCGTCCTTGATTTTGTAAGAGAACCAAATCTGCCTCCAATTCGATCGCTGCTTGCAGTGCCCCTTGAGTTGCTTCTCCATTCTCTCTGCAGTTGTGTTGGGCCACTTTCATTAAATGGTCTTATTAAGGACTTCGGGGGGCGTGGCTGAATCCTCCTGTTGCGAAGATGCGGTTGCTGGGCTTTCTGCTTGGCTCTTGTTAAGGGTCGTCCTCGATACTCCTGGCCTGTTTTAATGGCAGCACGTTTCTTGGGGCACTCGTCTGACTTTGCGGTATGTTTACCTCCGCACTTGCAACATTTCCTTTTCAGGTGTTTGCAGACTTTGCCGCCGCTCACTCTGCACCCTTCTACCAGGCAATAGTGTTCTTTGGATAGGTGCTCTTCCCCACATAGCATGCAGGCGGGTCTTGTCACTCTTTCGCATCTATGGGCAGCATGGCCCCAGCTGGAGCATGTTTCGCAGAAGGCGTCTGGCCCGGCCGGTAGAAACTTGTCGGCTGAGTAGTGTTTGCCATAGATCCATAGTCCCTTGCTACAGATCCATTCAGCGTCCTTTCTTTGGCGAAGCGTGATCACGACGGAGGAGTGGGCCGCTGTCTGGGACCTCTCTTGCAGTTTCTCTGAACATAAAAGCCACTTGGGGCTTGTCGGCATGTCAATTGTAGGGTATTCATTCTTGATATCCTCCATCAGCTCCTGGAGGCTTTCCTTGTTTTCGGTGGGCTGATAGTATCGCCCGAGGCTCACGCCGTGAAGCTTTATTCTGGTCCAGGTCTCATTAGCTTGAATACCTACGACAGATTCATTTACTCTGCGGGCCGCTTGGAGAAGTTCTTCCTTATACTCCAGGGCCATGTTTCCTGTTGCATGTGGTCCAAGACGTACTGTGGCCGTGCCTTTTGCGTTTATGTCCACTCTTTAGATTCTGATGTGAGCGGCGGCTCCGGAATTCTGAAGTGAGGCATTGAGAGCAACCACTAAATCGGGCCCATGCCGAGCTTCCATACCATTGGGCCTCTGAAGGATTAGGCGCCTGTCTCCGTCTGAAACTCCTTTTAGAGGCTTCGGGTTATCTGTTTTGTTGGACACTGCCTGGGTATTCTTGCCCAATCGGCCATTCTTCCTGTTGACTACCTGCCATTGACCGGGGCTCGGTACCGCAGCTCCTGCTTGGCCCTGAGATGCGGCCATCTGGGCCCAGGAGAGGTGGTTTACAGCCTCCTCCGGTGTGGTCTCTCCAGTCATATTGCTGGGCGAGTCCTGACCTGGGGTATTGAAGATCGTCACTTGGGGACTCGGTTCAGCTCATGTACGTATCCTGAGAGTCTTTCGATTGTCTCTTTTAGAGCTTTGATTTCTGTTTTCAGGGGGGACGTGGCCTTCTGGACGGCCTTCTCCACGAGTTCCTGAAGTTCCGTGGTGGAGCGGTCTTCCACCAGGTCTCCTGCAGAATGGGGTCTCTTGCGAGCCCTTTCGTTCTTTCTCTCATCCTGATGGTTCTGCTCCACAGGCAACGGATTGTTGATCGGGGGTTGCGCGGTGTCGGTGATGATGGTCGACACGGTCTGGTGAGCGGGGGTCGCGGTCGCTCGGGCGGGCGTTTTTCTGGTCGGTGCCATTGTTGTGTCCCTCCACCGCTTTATGACCTCAATCCAAGTATGAGCTCAAAACATGGCATTTATATATTACCTTAAAAAACTTGTGACATCTACGGTCATAGAACGATGAAAACGAGGCTTCCCGTCCGCTCAGCCATATCTAAGTATCGTATCGCCTGGTTAGTACTGCAGTGGGTGACCATGCGGGAATCCCAGGTACTGTAGATCTTTTGTTTCTTTTTTTGCTGTTTGAACATCCGGTCTGATTCGCCTCATGGATCATGTTACAACGCCACCCACTCTCTGTGTTCTCCTGGGAAAATTTGAGAAATTAGACTGCCTTACATTGTAGAATACTCATATTGATACTTATCCATCAATCCATACATTCCAAGGTTCTTACCGACTCGATTCACGTGTCGAATCCCCAGGCCATAACCATTGTCCGGTCAGACAGCCAACCAAACAAGCATAACTCGGAGATATGCAACATCCTATAGTAGGTGATAATAGTATATACAACCCCAGTACCATCATCGCCGCCGCCGCTGCCGCTATGATTACCAGCGAGACATCCATCACCGACTATTTACTATACGCATCCAGTCGGCTTAAAAGTCACCATCATCATCACTGCCATGTAACCGCGTCACCGGGACCATTCATGAAAAAAGGGAACAACACTTCCCCGGGCCGCCATGGTCGTCAAATCCATCACATCCATCAAGACCAATTTGTTTCAATCGAGTCGTCTTTCAATACCATGGCATCACCACCACTACCACATAGCCCAGTTCAAGCTACTATACTAGCGGAGGGTTCGAAAGAAAGGAAAAGAAAAAACGGAGAAAAGGAAAAGAGCAAGAAGCGAGAGATAAAGCAAGAAAGGCTTCATACAACAACCAACCAACAAATCAGCAAATAAACCAGGATTGCACAACACGCACGGGGTATCGAAACTTGCTGGTAGAGGAGCTCGAGCAGAAGAGAAAACGATACAACAACGACAAACGCGTACTCGGAATCAGAATCGGGAAATGTACATAAAAAAGCGTAAAAAGTAAAACCGAAATAATAAAAAATTCTAAAGATACAAAAAAACGACAGGTCGTGTCGTGTCGGGGGGTATGATGAATGTGAGCGAAAGAGGGTGATGAAAGGTAGCTGGTATAATGACGACGATGATGATGACGATGACGATGTTGACGGTGGCGGGATAGATGTGATGCGTTCGTCCGTTCGTTCGTCCTGGTAAAAGCGATGGGGGAAAAAATTTATTCGGACGAATGCGAGTCAGTGAGTGAGTGATATTTCGTGAAGCGAGGATTTTCCTGCCTCATGTCCAGGAGTTCAAAGACTACCTCTCTCGACTTCGAATCCCATTATCGCGCCACGGCCACCTCTCCTATCTTTCAGCACATCCAGTTGCATCTCACCAACCCCAATCTCAATCGCCCGGGACATCTTAAGTTCATGCGCCACGAAGCGTGCCACCTATGCTCTCCCCCCATTCCCTCCACGGAATCGTAACTACACTTGCCACGCCCACCACTATTATGCACAACCCACAAACCCACCACCTGTCCTATTTCTTCTCCAAATTCCACATCCCCCGAAGCCTGACTAGCATATACCTCCAGCTAATACTCTGCGGCCTTTTCCCATGCCGAGTTTCGCTTCAATGCGGGGTTTTGCGCCAGCACGGGAGTTGCGGGCGTAACGACGATGCTGTCGGGCCGGTAGGGAGCGTATGCTCTCTGTGGGGGTTGCAGCCGTTCTGGAGTTTCTGATGGTGGTGGCGGTGGGATTGGAGCGCTGGGGTCGGTGTCGCTGGTTGTGGGAGCAACCTCGCCTTCGAGGATGGGGCTTGTGGGCGCGCTTTGATCTGGGGCTGCCGAGGTGACGGTGGGGAGAGGTTTTCTCGCGACAGGCGTATACTTGGTGCCCCATTGCCCGCTGTACTTGTTCTGGCGGGGGTGTTGGAGCACTGGTGATGACTGCTGGAGTGGAGAGGAAACGCCGTCGACAACGCCGCTGGTATCGGGTGCTAACACCTGTGCGCCGAGGTCTGGCGCTGTGAAGGCCCTGGAATTACGGGTGGAGTTGGGAGCGCTTCCGACGGGCTGGAAGCTGGAAATGCGGCGCTGGTCGGGGGTCGGGATTCCGGGTGTGAGGACGTCAGGATGGATACTGAGGCGGCGAGGGCCCATTGCCGCGGCGAATGGCGGGATCGGGCGGCCCAGAGACGGCGGGTATTCCCCTGGCTCGGCGAGGGGAGATGCTACTGGAGGAGGGGGTTGAATGTGATACTGGTCGGGAGGGCTGGCGGACCGGTCATCTTGATAATACTGTTGTTGTTGATGATGTGGGAAAGCCGCACCAGCTCCGACAGCTGCCCCAGCGGCGTAGGCCCCAGGTCCAAAGTCGGGGTTGACGTTAGACGAGTATTGATTATGTTGCGAGATGGGTCCGTAGGGGCTTTCGGAAACTGGAGAAGAAGGCTGTTGACGTGATCTTGCTGCTGCTCCAGCCAATCCAGCACCAGCCGCAATGCCAGCCATGGCCTCAGCTCCTCCCATTCCGCCTAGCGAAGAGCCACCCGGAGGAGGAGGGTGCGCAGGAAGACTGTCCAGGTTCGTATCAGGAGAACCCCGCATACTGGGGTCATAGGCGTCGTCGGGGCCAAGTCTGTTGAAGTCGACCTTTTCGTTGTTGGCCATGTTCCTTCTCCGTTTTCGGAGGGCAATGAAAGCTGCGAATCCAATTGCTGCTGCGCCGATGATTCCTACCGCCGACCCCAGCCCGGCTTTCTGTCCGGCTGTCATTCCCGTGTCCGTCTTTTCCGCAGGCTTCTCCTCGCCAGGAACGACAACGGGAGCCGGAGTCGCGGTTTCGGTCTCCCAGACGGTTGTTGTCGAAGTTGTTGCATCTTCTGTCGGGGCTGGGGCTGGACCGGTGGTTTGGCTGATGGTCACAGTAACGAGTTTCGAGTACGCCGTAATCTTGGGACCATCCTCAATCCGAGTAATCTTGCGTCCAAGAGTTGTTTGTATAGTAGAAGTCTTCGTAACTGTCCGTGTAGTAGTCTTCTCGTCGCCCTCCTCTTTGCCGCCGAATAAATCGTCGAGTAAAGAGCGAATCTGCCGTTTCTCTTTGAACTGTGCCCATGCTGTGATGATAGGATCTGGAGGCGCAGTGATAATTACATCTCTCTTCCGATTCCTCGCCGAGGTGACGGTCTTTGGTGCCAGAGTTGTGGTGGTCGTTGACGTAACTGTCACTACCACTGGATCCTGGTCGCCTTTCGAAGGCACAGCATTCGAAGGTGCCACCTTCCGTGTCGTGATTATAGTTGATGTGCCGCGCACAGTTGTCGTCACTGCGGCCCGCGTGGTGGTGATGGTCTCCACGTCCGTCACCTTCTCTGTCTTGTAGATGATGTTCTGTTTGGTGATAACATCCCGTCGATTAAGCTGATGGTGGGGGGGACTTTGTGGAATGGCGGCGACATCATGAAATGATAGTAAGGCTCCCAGGAGACCAGAGAGAACGAGTTGTAGCCGCATCGGCGGCGGCTTGTCGGATGGAAAACGAGTGTGGTGGGTTCAGAAACCAGTCTTGGATTGTTGAAAAGAGGGTGAGCTAGCTGTTCAACAGCTCCGCCATGCACAGACGTGTCCGGATCACTCCTGAGTGTTGTCGTTGTTGTCTGGTGGTGGTGGTTCCTGCGCGCTCCGCGACGCAACGTATGGTGTCAATCCAAAAGATCGCGATCGGAAGTCGGCACACGTTGGAAAATTGAGGGCGTGGTCGTCGTCACGAGGTATGGAAGAAATTAGGGTGGAGGTCGGTGCCTTCGAGGAGCAAAAGTTCCAGAAGAAGGGAAACAGACGAAACCTGTGGGGGGAGGGGTTGAGGGGTCGTTATATTACGGCAGGTTGTGCAAGCAAATGTGTCTTGCGCTTGTCATTTTGCTTTCAAGCTCGTGGTGTGGTAACTAACGGTGGTTGCTGCTCTGGCAGAATAAACTGTGCCTGCGCGCGCGCCACGTCCCATTCCGGATGCTCCCTCGTGAAACCAGGGTATTGGCGTTTCAGAGTTCACCTTAGAGGCCCCTCGTCATTTCGCATTCTCCCGAACCTTGCAGAAAACCTCTGTTGTGTTGACGAAAAGAGATCTATAACCTGTCACTGATCTCGAGACTCGGCGAGTCATTGTTTGGCGACAAGATGGGCGGCATCATCATCGAAGGACATAAAAGAAGCTCTTCTTCTCTTCGCCCAAATATAACTGTCTTGTCTCATCTCGGGTTTCTGACCTCGTGTCATTAACGTGCTGGTCTCCAATCGCGCGTGCAATCCGTCGTTTCGTTTCGGGATGAGCGAGGGCATCATCAGTCTGTGGCTGAGCTTTCGGATAGACTTCTTCCATCATTTTTGACAAGATAGGCATCACTTATTCCGAAATGAAAAACTTCGCACGGACCAGTCTCGCTCGTATAGAGACGGCATGATGTGCTGAATTGTGGTGGTCCAACAAACGCTAGCATACGAGCCGCTCCCTCCATCCGAGAGCCTGGGCATATCAGCGGTAAGTTCTGTCGAAGTATGGTGAGTTTACTCATCATGAAGTTGACCGGAGTTTGGCACATGAGTGACATCCAGCATGAGTCGGATCTTAACTGCAAAAAAGCACATGACGGTTGTAAATACCCGAATCATAACGGTATAGGAAAGTACGAGATCCCACCACCGCTACCATACTCGAACTCATCAAGATTTTACAGACCTTAAATTCAGATAGACGTTGACTCGACGCTTGCACGCCCTGGAGCAGTCAGCGAAGAATCCTTCACCAGCGGCGTCCTCCACCCCCCTAAAACCCCAAGTTCGTACCGGACGTATCAATATCAGTGCTCCTATCGCCGCCGCCGCCTCAATCCCGCATTGCCTCGTCGTCCCGTACATAATGTCTATCGTATCGCTACCAGAGTTGTATGTGTGGCAAAGTCCAAGTTGTAGATTACTATATCATACCGGTGGATATATATTACGCCTCGCAAGGTTGGTTGGGCAGATGCTGCATGCTGAATATCGGGAAGAGCTGTTGTGGTCTTGTGGGATGCGATGATTACGATGACCTATGTCCTGACCGTCGTCTCTGCGATATGAATATAGGTTCGAGTATGGCTGATCCCATCCACGGATGCATGGTCACTTGCGGCCATGGTTCCAATCAACATCCACAGAATATCACTCGAATACACATTGAAATGAAGTGAATGTTTTTTTTTTTTCGGTCAACAAAGAAGGCGATACCGTCGCATAGCTCTTCGACATTGCTGTTATACTGTTTTAAAATACGGAAATAACTAACGAACCATATCAATATCTTAGATTGTTAACTATCAAGAGTATACGTTACTCCCCCCTAGCCCGGGCCGATATACAAAGTCCACAAGTAACGTAGTAGTTAGAAGTTGAATATCCTAAATAGGCAACGTCAACATGTTGTGCAAGTATTAAGTTGCGTGGAGGCCACTTGCGGGGAGGTTGCGATGGATAGTATGTTCCTGAATTCCGGGCAGGCAATTCTTCACTGGGTACGAGAACGCAGGAAGTATGACATATCCATCAGAAAAATCACTTATGGTTCGGCAAGGATCTGGCCAATCAATGACATAGATCAATGCACATGCACACGGCATTTATATGAACATCTGACGGCCCAATCCCCTCTTTATTGTCGCAATGTGATTGGTCAAGATGGTGTAGTATGTACATGACCCACTCCAGACCACCCGCTTCGCATCCGCCATATATACACCATGAACCGATAGCCATCCTCATTTGGACACCTACCGCTATTTCTATTGAAATATTACCACTTTCTGACAATTCGACTTCTGAAAACTTCTTACCCATGGCAAGGTAAAGGAAAGTGTCACACGGGTACCTTTGTAATAATTAGCACTTTATACTGGGCTCCCGACTTCTAGTTAGTCCTTCATTGGTTTTTACTATTTAAAGGCGTTCTAGAAAGCAGCCAGAAAACTCTTTAAACACCATTTCTGAGGAGATTACAGGAGGAAACCCAAGAAACCCGAATGCTTGAGACTGGCCAATCATCGCATGGTTTGATATAGCATGATTTGCCGAGTCCTGAGTGATCAGATACTTCGAAACAGTAGGTAAAGTTACAAAGACTGGCCCAGAGATAATATTAGAAATGTGTCACTGCATACGGAGTCTTTCTTACAAAACACAGTCTCAATAATTCGCGACACCCGCAGTTGTACAATTGCTCAAACGGATTCCCCATTGGATGCAACGCCTCCACACGACCTCAGCCCCTCGTGCGCCGCCCTATGCTGAC
Organism: Ascodesmis nigricans; assembly: GCA_004786065.1. Classification (NCBI taxonomy): domain Eukaryota; kingdom Fungi; phylum Ascomycota; class Pezizomycetes; order Pezizales; family Ascodesmidaceae; genus Ascodesmis; species Ascodesmis nigricans. Next base: position 117,803 of record ML220143.1, on the reverse strand, counting down.
CTTCAGGCTCGACAATATGGTTTGATTGGTTGTGTGCGCGAATGTAAGCGCTTTATCACCACTTGCAGCACCATTCCAACCTCCTCAGCCCCGCTTCGCCGCTGGAATCATAGCTTAGTTATCTGACCCTTCGTGTCGACTTCATCGCTGCCATCACTTTCAAGACGTGCCCTTAACATACTTGTAATCTCCTCCATATTCAACTGATATGAAGTTGATCCTTACTGAATTCCCCAGTGTCAACCACATAGCCACGAATCTAATGGGGACGTCACATCAGTTCCCATGCTCGATAAAACAGTGTCGCCAAAACCGAGTTTTTCACGCCGGATCCTGGGCATCAGGTCGATTCCCCTCGATATAGCTCAAGATGAGTTCTTGTGCTGTCTTGAGAACCTTCCCACTAAGCACTGATGGAAGAATGAACATGGCTCGAATATTAGAGACTTCACAATGGCCTTGGATGCGCGGTCATAGGTAGCCATTGTGCCATTTTATGAGGAGCCTTGCTGCCTCACTGAATGCGCACGCGATAAAATTACGCCGCTAAAACTCGAGATCAAAGGGTCTGTTTTTCAAGTTCATGTCGATTGCGACTTTTTCGGCATTACACCACTGTACAGGTCGGGCGACGACTCCTCAGCAGAGTAAGCTCCCTTATGTGTCATACTCTTATGACTTTTTGACCAGTATAGTGGCTGTTACCGGATTGGCGAGACATCCCTTCGACTCATGGAGGGCGTCCCAGACAAATACTATGTGGCTGAGAGACTTGTTACCCAAAGATATCCCACGCATCAGGGCCTTCACCTACGGTTATGACTCACGGGTGGAAAAGAGCATCAACAACAGCACCATCTCTGACTACGCCTGGCAGATTTTGGGAGAATTTGGTTACCTTTATCAAACATCAAAAAAGCGTCGACCCTTGATATTCATCGCACATAGTCTTGGGGCCTTGTTGTGAAAACGGCTCTGGCAACTGCTGCACTGTCCAGATCAAACTCCGATATATGGAAATCTACAGTCGAGGTATTATTCTTTGACGTCCCCAATTCCGGTCTAAATCATGCGAATCTCTTCTCGATGGTGAAGCATCAGCGTAATGCACGACTAGTTGGGGATTTGATGGAAGGCTCTGAGGTTCTTCAGATGTTAAATGCACATTTCAATTCCCTATGGCGAAACAATGACCCCAATCCCCGCGGCTGCTCTCGCATCTCGTTCTATGAGACCATGGACACACCTACCGTTATTGTACGAATTTCTTCTCTATCACTGAGAATGAAACTATGGGGATATGCTAACGGCACGGGCAATCAGGAGGTTGAAGTAAGACTCAAGCGGGGCGGACCCATGGCGCTCATGGTCAGTAAGAAATCTGCTACGCCAAGTAGTGCAGACAGTCGCGACCATGTCCCAATCACGGGGAATCATTCCACTATGGTCAAATTCACGAGAGATTCTGATGCCGGCTATCGGAATGTTCTCTTTCGATTAACCTCATGCGTTGATTCCGCTGGAACTTTAATGGTGGAGAAATCTGCTCGGAAAGGTCGTATCAATCGCATTGCTCCTCAACAATGGTTGGCTTGTATCATTATACATATTGGTGATGATTGCTGGTTTAGTGAGTAGCGAAATCAAAGGAATATTCATGGTCCCTTTCCCTCGAAATGAAGATTACGTGGCGCTGGAGGATGTTCACCGTCGACTGGATCAATTATTGGTGCATAATGACGAGAGTCAGTCCCGAGCTGTCCTTTGGGCACTCGGTGGCATGGGGTAATGATTGCCGTCACTCACCTGAGATCATGAACTGACTTCCAAAAAGGAAAACAACGATCGCAGTCGAGCACTGTTATCGATATCGGAAGAACAATCCGGATACAAGCGTATTCTGGGTGCATGCGAATTCCAACGGGACATTCCAAGCCAGTTATCGAGACATATCCACGCGTATCGGCATTAATCTTGATGCTGAAAATGGATACATCTAAGATTTACTACATACGAAACACCGGCATCGGTGTTCAATATACGGATCTTTTCAAAGAAAGCATCAATAATCAAGTTTCCTTGTTGGACGAACGCAGCCACTCGGCCTCGAAGAAAAATGTCCGCTCCTCACGTACGGTGATGAGGATTTGGAGCGTCACCATCGACAAGACAAAAGTTGAGAACCCCTTAGCGCTAAGATCCTGCGGTTCATGAGTGTCATAGACCACGAGAGCATCTCCTTTGAGTAATCAGCTCTGTACCATGCTTCATATCTGGGGCCAACTAGATCTTTTGGGTAGGATTGTTTTGCTGTGTCGTTTTGCACGGGTCACCCGGCTCCAATCTGAGACCAATTCGTCTTCTCCAACTTACCGCCTGTATCGGCTTGTTTCCCTCTGGATAAGAGCGAACATATAACCGCAAAAGATGAATAAAATCCTGAAAATTGCAGTCCTTGCATTGAAAGTCTCTTTTCCATTTGATAAATTAGCACATTTATCAAAGTGTTCACAGTTGCTACCTCATGCAACCGCGGTTTTGCAAGATGTTCCAGACAGCGAAATAGAACCACTTGCTATTTTTGGCATTCGAAAAACTGTAAGGAGAATATTCTACAAGACATTAGAACCACTTGATATTCTTAGCATTCGGGAAATCGTCGCCGGAGTATTTTCCGATATGGGACAATACAGCAAGGCATTGGACTGGTATCAGCGAGCCCTGGATGGTGTTGAGAAGGCGCTTGGGAAGGGCCACCCGCACATCCCCCTCTCCTCTCCCTCCCTCTCCTCCTCAATCCCCAATCCACCTCCGCCACCCAATCCCTCCAGTCTTCGACTCTGACCTCCCTTTCTCGTCTCTCGTCACCCCATCCTGGAACCTGAGACTTCACAGCCATGACAGCCCGACATCCCGCCGCTCACTGCAGCAGCAGCAAGGCAGCAGCAGAAGCAGACGCAGGTTGAATCGATATCATACATTTTCCCATCCTTTTCAGCTGTTTTTCGTCCCCGAATCCTCCGGCCGAGTCCTCAGGCTGTAGGAGTGAGCAGGTTTAAAGGGCAGTATGCGTATTCCGTATATGTATGTGACAAGCCATGCCGGGGGGAGAGAGGGAATTGATAGAAACGAATCAACTCAAATCAAATCAACTCACATCCCCATCGACCTGCTTTTGGTCATGCCAAGTCATGACAGACAGAAATGCTGCAAGAACCTCTGATACATACTATAACGCCGCGACCACGATATCCGATGTGCCGACCGATTGGGGCCCTTGAACCCGAGCCCGTGGTGAAGTGGCGAGGATAGGTTGTAACGAGAGAACAACTCAGAGTAGTACTCTACAGTAGATGGTATGTATGATACAAGTATGGTAGCGATGTTTATTTCCCCTCCTGGTATGATTGCTGCGTTTGCTGGGTTGGTGGTAGCTGCAACTGCAGTGCAAGTGAGCTCGTGTACTGTATGGTAAAGTCTTGTACATTACAAGCATGTGTGCGTGCATGCGTGCATGTAGTTATTGTCGAGTCGGGAAACATTCGAAACATAGATTATGAGATTCAAGTTGTTTATATTCCATCCGTACCCACGCAGCCACAACCAGCGCATCAATATGTAGCTCGTAGCTATTCATAAACCCACTATAATCGTTAAAACTCCCGCCCCTAGCGAGAGGAGATCTTAATATATCCCCACAGACCCGCGTATCGATATTCCTCGAGCCCTAGAGCACCTCAGCCAGGGTATCCCAGGTATATATCCCAGTTCTCCATCTCCATCTCCTCTCGTACCGCAATTTGTAGCGAGATCGCTCAACCCCTACAGTCTTTAGCGTCCCCTACCGGCCATCGTTACATCTATGTGGCTTCAACTGTGAGTTCGAGAGCTCGGATGCACCAGTCTGCGAGCGAGTGAGACACGGGTGCACCACAATCGGGATGAGTTCTATAACGAGTATCAGTACATACTGGTAGCAAGCTCCGAGTCCGTCAACTCCACCCCATGCCGGGTTATTCCTCTTGAATTGCGAATAATAATCATCTTGGGAAGGGTTGTTGAAACTGATCGCCGCAGCGATATCTAGAACTAAAAATCCCTCAGCACAATATAGGGGACAAGAATTGAATCTCCTTCATCGTGCATATACTGTGTGTATCCAGAGGAGTTCCGGAAAGGGGCTTTGCTAGCCTGAGCTTGGGCCAGATGTGATATTAGTGAGCCCTATTAAAGTTTATACCCTGGCTACAAGGCGGCAATATGCGTACTGTGCTGACCATGAGTAGAAGAGGGGTATAACGTGGGCGGGGTGTCTTTCAGCGATCGATATTCTTCGGATATGTGCTAGCAAGCCAAATAGATCATATATCCGTGAATTACTCGAGAACTAGCCAGTTGTCATAATCATGACAATATCACAACATGCCAGCCTGGCCATAACCATCGCCAAAACACCTCCTCAAACTAGTCTCCAGGCAAAAATGATCCCTTCGATCCGATTATCCCGACTGAGGAAATGATTTTCAATATCATATTCTCGGCATTCACCCTTGGGCTCAATTGCAATCGCTCACAAAATGTTGCCCCACGCCCCAATAGATACCATGCTGCTGCAGTGCATGTGTCAACCCAACGTCTCAGCAGAGGCCAGAGCGACTCAATTATAGTCCTCGCCGGTAAGCTCACGAGAGCACGGATGCCCGAATGGGTTGCCTTGCGCCCAGTGCTTATTCTCCTCAGATATCCGCAATAATAATAGTCCATTTGTGTTTGTTCCACTGATCTGCTGACCCATAGGCTGGTGTCCGAAAGTCCGTCTCGACTGTTGGTGCCGTCGAGCAATGTAGTGTAACGGGGTGCACAGGAGCTCAGAGAACAATGAAGGCCCCGTAAGGTGGTGTTTGCGGAGAATGTGATGTGGAAGATGGAATGAGGTCTGGCCCGGAAAGTAAGAAGGATGGGACTTTAATTATTGTCGGGGATAAGGGTTGGGGATAGCTGCCGTAACCGAAAGAGACGGACCGAAACGATTCGATGGATGCGGGTATCCTGTGCAGTGGATGAAATTGCTGGATCCAAGATTCAGCATACGCGCCGTAAACGATATCTGATGATTCTGGGGATTAACGATAAAGTTACCAATAGCCTAAGACAAGTGATCTTGCGCCTTGAGATGACAAAGCGTTATCTTCAATTACGATTCTGAGACAAATATCAGTCGCCTGAAGACCATGGCAGCAATTATACCAGTATTCGCGGAAGTCACCGTATAGTCTGGGCTCTGTGGACAACAATCAGTCCACCAATGTCCAGCGTTTTCCCAACGGGAACCTACATATCAAGACAGCGTGATCTCCCCTCAATCCTGAGATGTTTCCCCCGCGATTAAGATAGAGCGTATTCCAATTAAAGCACATCTGATCAGATCATTGACTGATGTCCCAGCTGGGGAATAAGGACACCTATAGCGAGATATCTGTGCTAATCAAGCGGGCGCCGCTCTGGATTCCATTCAACTGCGGGCTTCTTCAGACTGTAAAGCAAGCGCAAAAGCGTTTACCAATACTATCTGGCTGAAGAGTTGTTGTTAACTGAAGTTTCACCTAGCACCTGATCAGCACGGCGATCTTCCGACGCGAAGCCCCACGATCAGCCGGCTTCATCCGTAGACCAGGTTCGTGCTCTTTTCCGATCGACGCCGGGCGGACCACTTCATTCAACGTCCCCGCGGAATTACAAACCCCTAGAGCTTCATCTCCCAATTCACCTCCTGATGCTGTGCACATCCGTTTTGCGTGCAGCAGTTTGCGAGGTCTGGAACGCATCTACTGTATGCATATAAACGAGCGCCCAGGACATGCCTCACATAACATTCCAGTACTGGTATAGGGCGGATACCTATTTCCATCATACCAGAAGCCCAGTCCCCTATATACCGCTATCCATCTCCGTAGCTATCCTGCTGCAGGTCACCCCCACAGTCTCTTATCTCGTATCGAGGGCCTCGGGAAACGCGGCAATCGGGGTTGTGGATGACCAGTTCGGGGTCGGAGTTCGGAGAAAAGCACTGACTGGTGTATCTAACCGGTCCGGTGTGGTTGTTATACAAGCAATCGGCATGTTGAAGAGCACGGAGGTGATGAGTCGAATTGCACAACACCGAGAGCTGTAGCTCCCGTAACGGCCACCACACCGGCAAGGCTGTACCGAATATCCGAGCTCTTAACCCCGGACTCTGCATGCCGATCACTTTAGAAGGTATCACAGTTGGAGGATGATGAGTCGTCGCCTTGAGCTCTCTCTGCGCCCATCATGCATAGAAACTTCTTTTTACGCTTCGAGCTGTCCCTCGTGGCTCAGGTATCATCGTGCTGCTGCCTGTTAGCCTCACGGGCTCACAGGATGGTCATACACCGGCAGCATAGCCCGCCGCGTAACCGTTATCGCTGTCGTGGTCGTCGTAGTCGTCGTCGTTGACAGAGACAGCAGCGCGGAGGAACCCCGAAGCCGTGGATCTCTCCGTGGATCATGCCTGGAGGTATGTGACCGGTGCAAACAGCGAGATCGGTACCAAAGCGTACCGGAAGCCGTGGGAGACCTGGTGTGAGGGAGGCTGGGTTGTTGCGTCGATGCAGTGAGATGGAGTCTGGGAGTCTGGCCAGCTGGTCTATGGTAATCGCGGTAGGACGAGCAGCCGGGAGCAGCGAAAGTGGTGAGGATTAGAAATTCAGTTCACGGACAAGGTCCCGTGGCTGTTCCAGAGGATGAAGAATCCCAGGGGGTGGATGGTGAGGTGGGACAGAGGAAGAGGAGGAGAAGAGGAATATGCACTCATAGCAACGAGAGAGACCAGAGGGCGCTGTCACGTCCGTATCTGCAGGGCTCTCTGTGCGCAGTGAATGATTTATTGCGCACTCTTTCCACGAACCGCCGTCCCAGCCTCAAAGTCCACGAATTCTCATCTATCCCGCCCCATACTCAGCTGTGACCTCCAATCCTCCATCTCCCTCTGGACTCAACACAGCCGCCATCAGCTGAGTTCAGCTTGCACCCACCCAGCCCACTGGAACCTTCCGCTCAAGCCTGGGACGGTCCTTCCCGCGCCACGTTTTCCCGTTACGGGTGCCAGGAGAAAGGTACTGGTACCGGTACCGGTCGCTACCTCCCAGTTGCAAAAAAAAAAAAGGTTCAACATTCCACGGCTCAGTTGTATCCGTGTTGTTGTTGGGCATCGCATCGGATCGGATGAATGCCATCAGCACCAATTGCAGCAATTGCATCCATTGATTGATTGCAGTGGCCCTCCTGGCATCGGTACGGTACTTCCCTCCCGTCAGCAGTGTCTTCCTCAATCACATTTCCCCAGTCGATATTTGGATCTAATTCAACTCAATTCGCGGCTCATCCACCCATCATCCTTGAATTGCCCCACCGCAACCCACCCCATCCCTATCTCAATTGCGCACCCATCAATTGCCACCCAATTTCCCAATCCCCTTTTCGCTATCCCCATCCATCTTTCCCCATCCCCTTCTCTTTCCTCTTTTTCCTCCTCCTCATCTTCTCGCCTACCCCAGCCCCGAAATCCCGGAAACCCGTGCCGCTCCCGCGCGCGCGCATCATTGTGTGCAGCAGCAGCAGCAGCAGCAGTGTGGCGAAAAAAAAAAAACCACCCAAACCCGCTGTTTCGGGATCCGCGTTTTTTGCTCGGCGGATGGGTGGCGAGAATGCGAGTGTGTTCGGTGTGTTTTAGGCTATGCGGAATATGGGTTGGATTGGGTGCCGCAGGTGGTAGGGAGGGAGGATGGAACGAAAAGAATAATGGAAGGAAGGGGAAGGAGAAGAAGGGGTTGTGACTCGGACTCGCCCAGGAGGGAGAGAGGAGGGAGTCAGGGAGAGGACGAATGTGGAGCCCATATGCCGTGCGGCGGGGAGGGTATGGGCTCTGGAGACATGGTGAGACGTGGAGTTGAGTCGAGTCTTTTCTATTTGTTGGAAAATGGGATTTACATCCTACAATGAGAGTCATCGTAGAGTACAGTATCCTCCCCGTCCAGTCCGGTAGCAAATCATCAATTCCTCATCACAATCACGATCTCCAGTATCCTAATCCTGCATCACAATCACGATCTCCAGTATCCTAATCCTGCATCACATATTATTTTCCTTCCCCATCCATCGCACTCTCTCAATCCCCTCCTCCACCATCTCCCCTCCTTCCTCCCCAATCCTCTTTCCTCTCTCCCTTTCCCGCTATGACTCCTACCTCCACTTCCACTCCCGTTTCCGCACGCCCATCCGCTCCCATATCCGTTCCGTCCAGAAAAAAAAATGGTTGTTACTGGTGCGCTCGGATGTGGTATTCTAGAACCGCGCGATCGAGGGCGAGAACAAGCCGTGGTTGTGACCTTTTTTTTTTTTTTTGCACACTATGGTTGGGTGGTTGGGGACATTTACACCACCCCGCACCAGCTGAAAGGCGCGCGCGCGGAACTTGAAGGACTTGAAGGGATCAGAAGGTGCAAGACCGCCGGCGCGTGGACTCGCCGGATGTGGTGGCTGGTGGATGCTGAGGAGGAGGATGAGGAGGAGGATGAGAACAGCGGGGAGGGGAAGAGGAGCGGGATTGTGTTGTGGGTAACTATGTTGCGTATGCTGAATTTCACTTTCCTGGTGATGGTTGCGCTCCAGATCATCAAACAGATCAAGATCCAGATCCGGTGAAGCTGGAACTCAACCTTGATTGTGGGGCTTGGATGGGCAGGTCGTATCGATATCGCCGTCTCGCTTCACCTCCCCCTCCGCTTCATCAGACACCACTACCAAGCTCTTCATCTTCGCCTTCATCATCTTCATCTCCCCGTCCCTCTATGTAATCCTCGCTCCCATTCTTGCCGGAAACCCCATCCCCCATCACCCCATCGGCCCTCCCCCGCGGGGCCCCAGCATCACTATCACTATCACTATCGCACCGCATCGTCTCGCATGGCCTCGTCTCGACCTGACCAGAACTCCAACTTATAGATACCGGTATCCCCCCAGCCATACCACACCACCCGTAGATACCACGCTGGATCACTGCACCGTCGTACCGTCGTATGATGGCTGTTACTGGCTGGATCTAGATCGGGCCCAGCCCAGCCCAGTCCAGGCGAGGAGGTGAGCTCGGATCAGGTGGGTGAGGCGCTGAAGAGAGGAGAGGGAGGTGGGGGAAAGATGGGCATACTGGTACTGACATACGACGGGATACATACGGTGGGATGGGATGGGATGGGATGGGATGGGATGGGATGGGATGGGGATTGGGATGGGATGGGGATTTGGGGTGCAGGTGGGTGCAGATGGAGATGGGGAATAAAGGTCATGGTATGAGTGCTGTACTGGTACTTCCCAACCAATTCCCCCGCCAGCGGAATGACGGGTGTGGGTCCGAGAAGTTATAACCACCTCAACCACCCTCGTTCTGCGAGTCCCAGTGCCAATATATGTTGTCCATGATATTGATGCCCCAAATACTATCAGCTCCCATTTCCAACACATCAACCTCAGGCCTTGACTCAAATCGTGGTTCATATAGATATAGTCGTCTTTCGACGTCAACATTAACGTTCCAACCCGGGCTGGCTGGCTCAGTGCTGTACCGTACTAGCACTCTATGTATGTACATAGAGTGCTACTGTAGTACTTGACGCTACATCTTGTGCGCGTGATACACCCATCTTCCACCTCCGATTCGCCAACTCGCCAATTCTCAGTTGCAATGCATCACTGGTGAATTTTCTGAGTTTTACCAAAAGACCGAAATCCCGGATTATATTCCCCAGTCGAGGAGGCGAGTGCAGAGAGGCAGACTATGTAGAGTAAAGTATCTCTCTCTATACCGAGTACGACAGGACCCCGAGAAACTCATACTCAGGCTCGCTACCTAGGTATCTCGATACCGTATCGTACCCCGCTCGACTCGGAGCCGGTGGAAGCTCCACGTTCCAGACACCCAGCACATGGAAAAACCTAACTCCCCAGCCAGCTAACTCCCCGGCCAACTAACCAGCTAACCAACCAACACCCGGAGCTAGAAGCTAGAATCGATCCATACGTTCTACGTTGTTGGCTAGACGCCTAACTTCGGGGGGGTTTGGCGCAGAATGACGGCATCCGGCGGATACGGTGGTGATAGTTGGGGATTGGATTGGATTGGAGTGGGTGATGGGGGCGTTCTCCCGGTGTCTCCTTGGTGGGGGGTGATGCTACATATAGCTTTTCAGTTATGTTGATGGAGTGGGGGATACTGTGGTGGTGAGCCTGGAGGAGTGATAAATAGTAGTCAGATACGATGGTGTTCAATTCCGCTTCCGAGACCGAGATAGGGAGGGAGGAGAAGGAGGGAGAGGGAGCTCAGAGGCTGTAGTCTGTCATGTAATGCACACTTCATCATCATCATCCACATCAGTGCACTCCCAATCTCCACCCCAATCCAGTATCCCCAACCCCAACCCCAATCTCCATCACCCTCACCCTCATCACCTCCGCCATCACCACATTCTTCCAGAACCCCTCCCCCACGATCATTCTTCCGCCTGATCCAATCTCTGAAACGTGAAACGCCACGCTGCAAAATCTGCCGCCTACTTTTTTTCCCCCGCCCTTTCCTTCAAGTTAGCACCAGCTAGGGATCGCAAGAAGCCGATGTTGAGCTGCTGATGAGCTGTGGCTATGCGTCATCGCTTTTTTTTTTTTTCGCTGTTGGGGAGCTATTGTTGCTAGCTCACAGAGTCACTGCAGTGGAATGCAGCAGCATCATCATCGTCGACATCAGGGAAAAGAAAACAACAACAGGCGTACTGAGGAGAGTACATTACAGTAAAACCTGCATGGGGCGGAGAAAGGGTTCACACACACTGACACACTCGCGCATACAATCATACAATACAGGGCGAGAAATGGGGAGATGAGACTGGGATGAGTGTGGGCGGGAGAGGGATGGACGTCGACGCTTCAGTGACGTGAAGGGACGGATGATGGGTGCGTCAACATGAACGTCCACAAGAAGCATGGATCGGATGTGGTGGTGCGCGAAGGATAGATGGAAGGATGGAGGGAGGGAGATTGTTTGTTACAGCGCTGTTTGTAGTGCCGTGGAATCCGGCAGAGGGATTTCGATACTGCTGATGATGATGATGAATGATCTTGAGGCAGTTTTACGGGAGCACGCCCCAACTGAGGACAAATCGAGCAGTGAGAGACGGACGAGAAAGATGCCCATCTCATGTCAGCCTTACATCCGTGCGTATGTCTGGCCACGGAGGCCGGAGGATGACTTGACCGTCGTCGTCGTCGTCGTCGTCGTCGTCGCAGGACAGGGCTGACGACGGTGCGCGGATGACTGGAGGGTGCCGATGGGCTGGATGATGGCCAGCTCATGAAACAACGGAAATGGCCTTGGAGTCTTGTTTGGATTTGTGAGCAGACCTGTTCATCGGATATGCCGCACCCCGGATGCAGAGGGATGCCCTTTGGGTTGCGGGGCGGGATGGGAAAAGCTGTTTTACCATGATGGGAGGATGAGCCTGCTGGCTGTGCTGTGATGCTGATGCTGATGCTGGTGGGTGTATGCCAGAGTGCCAGAGTGGGCGCCGCGCGGATGGTCCAGGGTCAGGGAAGGAGGGAAGGAAGGTTTGGATGACCCCGGGAAGTCACCACCGCCGGCTGGTTTGGGTCCAATCGACTGGGTCCAATGGTCCATGTGTGACCGAGCAACGGGTCTCGCGGGCGGTGATTCGTGGTGGAGCAGCACCAGCGAAAGCGTGCCCACACCCACGAGACGGCCTGCCCTGCCCTGCCTGCTCCTCGCCAGAACACCCAGCGAAACCCGCCTACCGCCTATTTATGAGCCCGAGCCCTCCGCCCCCCCGCTGAGAAAGACTCCTCATACCAGCTATCGACTGTTATCCCGTTTGTCTCGTCGACATCTCCAACACCGAGAAGAACATTGTCAACATTCCATATTCGCTACAACATCCTACGGTCTAGGCTTAAATACCTTTGCCCGCTCACTTCCTCCTCCTCCACCGCCAATCCCGACAAACACAACCTCCACATCCACATCCACATCCACAATCAACATGTACTCCTGCGTCAATCAGCCACGAGGATGCCGCGGCCGTGTCAACGTTGCGGGAGGCCGCTGCGATTCCTGCAGAGTACGTTTGTCGGACAATGTCGACTTGGTTCATGGGCTAACAGAATTGCAGCAACTCAATCTGAAGAAGCCCTCAATCTTCTCGTCGACATCTACGTCCTTCCAGCGTCCCACGATCGATTTTTCGGCCTTCGAGACCTCCCTCCGCGACCGATAAGCAGCCTCCCCAACCATCAGCGCCCGCCGCCGTTCTCCTCAAACCCCGCTACGCATCCGTCTTGTTGTTGTTGCACGTCTCCATGCGCCCACCACCGCCGCCACGTCTTACTGGTGAAAGCACGAACATGCGCAATGGAGCCGCCGCCCACCCCCCCAGTTCTCTACATACGTCAGTCAGCACCAACCCCCCAGCGTCTTTCGGCACCAAGGACTGCACCATAGCCCCGCATCACATACTACAAACGCATACACCTTCACGATACCCCCGCTCGCCATGGGCACATGTACACATACATATCCACCATCGATACGCGGCGCCTTTCTCGCCCAATCTAAAGCGGAAATCCCGGCAAGAAAAAAAGTGTTCTGGGCAACAGCAGTGACGACGATTACGAGAGCCCTGCGCTGGTGATGCACGGGAATCTGTTTCTCGCTCGAATGGAACACGGTCTCTCGTGCACGATGGTTTTTTTCTTTTCTTTTTCGATTCGTATTTTTCGCTTCTCCCCTTGTGTTGTATTATCTACTTGTATGATGAGATTATTATTTGACTTGTTTTTTTTTTTTTTTTTTTTTTTTTTTTTTTTTTTTTTTTTTTTTTTTTTTTTTTTTTTTTTTTATTTTTGGCTCTACTGTATACCGTTCGGGGCAACGGTCAGCGCAGTATCAGTGAGTGACGCTGTGTCGCATGACTTGTGCTTGCTCGCGCGGGGAAACGCGGAGGGTGTGGGTGGCTGGGTTGGTTTGTTGCGCTGGTTTGGTGTGCTGGTGTGCTGCATGGAGGCCGGATTGAATGTCCTTTTTCACCACTTTTTTTTCTTCCAACTTCAAACGGTGGAGACGACGATGATGGCGAAGTGGGGCGAAGAAGGGTCTCGATCATCAGCTGGAGAGATTGTACTATGATTTGGGGCGGGTTAGATGGGACTTCTTTTTGATGTTGAATTGCGATTGCGATTGCTACTGCTATGGGATAAGGTATATGGATGGCGCTTTGGGAGTTTTTTATTTTGTTTTTTATTTAGCTTTTGAGAATGGAGAGTTGGGTTTTGCTATCCACTACTATGAGTTCGAGATGTGCAATGTGGTTCAACGGGTTTATTGTCTGGGCGGGTGTTGAGATATGAGCAATACTCTCAATTACTCATGCTCTCCATCTCCCAATATCCGTTTCATCGTCGTGGTTGAAACAAAATCCTGTTACTCGGTTTCCCCACCAAACAAACCAGCGTGTGAGAGTGTTTTGACGAATCAAACTGCGTTTCGACGGTGCTGGTTTCTGGATGCGGGTTTCTAGTTTCTAGTTTCTAGTTGCTAGGTATCTACTCAAGCTAGAACACTGCTGTGTTGACAGTGGACGACAGCGGACAGTGGACAGAGTGGACAACCGACAACCGACAACGGTGGACAACGCAAAACTGCCCCGCCCCGCACGCACCTTCCCATCAGAGATGCGGTATACGACATGCGGTAGTTAATAACAACAGTGGTTTTGTTGAGCTCTCATATGCTGGCTGACTGGCTGACTGGACGATACGATACGTGTGCATAGGTCAGCCATACCTATTATCTACAGTGCTATAGCCTCGGTGGTGCTACTGGATCTCGGGGTTGTGGTAACGCCTGGAAAACTACTATAGTAGTGTGTGTGGAATGCTGCGGATAGGAGAGGATCGAGCAACTGTAGAGGAGGCAGCTGTATGTATCGTTGGTGTAGACTATTCAAGTTGGAGCTAGGAGATGAGGGAGATGAGGAGACCCTGGTATGGTGATGGGGGTTCTCCCACACCACTTATATACTCTCTCTCTCTCCTGGGTGCATCGCATCGATGACAGCAAAAATTGAGAATTCAATCTGGCCCTCGACTTGGGGAGTTGTGTTGTCGCCGCCCACTGGGAAGTCGCGAGGATGGCGATCTTTCCACTCATGGGCGCGAACTTGCAGTGACTCGTAGTCGATGGTAAAAAAGTATTCTACATCCTATTCCATTCGATTTTCCACATCTATGGTGCGGATACATACGGCTCTCAGACGATTCCAGTATTCACGATCACGGCCCTCAGGATCCTCCCTCTCCAGCGAGCGAGCACAAAGTCACAACTGAACCGGTCTCGAAACTCCATCGATGAGGATCGAGGATGGATGGAGCTGAAACCATCACGGCGGGCTGGGTGGATGGATGGGTGGCGGAAGCCGGGGAGCGGGAGAGCGGGAGGCGCGATGGGGTTCCAGAAGCTCCCTGTGCTGGGTGCTGGGGATTGAGAAGAGGGAGGAGGATACAGCACGATGTAAGGAAGGAAGGAAGGGACTTGTGGAATTCTGTATCATGATTCTGTATTGAAACTACGGTCGTTGGAGAGTATGTAAGGTAAAGTGTATGAAGAACTCTCCCTTCCACATCCCAATCCGCTCAATCTCAAGCTCAATCTCGCGCGCACCTTGCCAGCCCCTCTCACCAGCAGCGCAACTGAAAAATTCTCAAGGCTCCAGCTCCAGCTCCAGCCCCAGCTCCTTCCTTCCTTCCTTCACACCCCTCCGTGCCCCTCTGCGCCCGTGCGTGCCCCGCCCCGCCCCGCCCCGACCACGTCCGGATCGAAGCCCGGATCGGAGCCCGAAGTCCGTTTCGTCGGTCCGTGCGGCGACGGGTACATTCTCGAATGAATGAACATCGTTTGGGGCGCGACTTCGGCCCGACTTCGAGGGAGGGGAGAAGATGGATGGATACTAATGATGATGATGACTGGATGGATCCGGTTTCATCGTCATGAGCAGGAGCCGCAGTATCTACCAGCGGGATCGAATAAGATGGAATAACAAGATGGGGACGAGGAGAACGTTCGAACGAAACCGTAGGGACTCAAGGGGCAAATTATCCAGGACCCCTTCTCCTCTCCTTCCATTCCACTCCTTCCATCCCAGAGCTCTGGGTCCGTCTCCAAGTCCCACTCCATCGCAATGTAAAACATGAAACTCGAAAAAAAAAAGTCCCCGCCCCACCTTCACCGCCTCCACGAACCGTGGATCAGGTACCCGGCTTCAGGTGTTCCTGGTTTTTGTTGTGGGTCCTAGGGGCGAAAGGGTAAAACACGAAACGCGACTTGAACTCCCGGGAGTCTGGATGAGGGGCTCGCCACTTTTATCTGTGCCCTCGTATTGTGGTTGTTGTGGTTGTCGTTGGCTGTATGTAGGGTTTCATGGATGGAAGGTTGATGGTTGATGGTTGTAACATAGGACACCGAGCGTGGTCAATCGATCATGGTCACGCCTTGAATTTGTGCTAGATGCGGGCGAGATGGTGATGATAGGGGGGGGGATCATCGATCATCGATCATCGATCAGCAGCGAGCTCGGACTTCGATTCGGACTCGCAAACACACTAGCTGGGTACCGATACAAGATACCGGTCGAGGACGCCTGGCCGCCTGTTTCAGGCCAGTTAATTATCGGGAGAGGGATTCTTACGCGCGAGTCGGAAAAGTGCACGGTGCACAGCGCACGGTGAATCCAGACGTCGGAGAGAAATTGATTACTTTTTCTGGGTCATGAGCGAGATGGTTTACAGGCAAGGAGTGAGGATGGTCGTTATACACACACACATACAATACGCCGACAATAATATATCCAGGCCGACCATAGACCGCTTGGAAATGACACGATAGATCGCCCATATAGTACATCCATCACATTCTCCCTCACTGCTGTTCTATGTACTCACCTCCCACGACACCGGTATCGACATCTCCTTTCCCCATATCCTTCCTCATCCTACACCGCAATCCCCCCGAATCCACTAGCATCTTCCAGAACGCACATACTCCAGCATGTGGAGCACCGCTATACCGCGATCGACACAGCTGCGTCTGCAGTGGCCTGATGGGATGGGATTCGTGGTGATCGTCGTGATGTTGAAACTGCTGAAACTGTTGTGTACTTCCATGGAATGAAGGATTGGAAGTATCGTACGAGTATGGTGTTGCAAGGGAGAGAAGGATGGGAAACACGGATCAAGGGGGGAATATCAAGGGGGATGTGGAGATGGAGATGGAGGGAGGGAGGGAGGGATTGGGGTGTGACTTGGACTTGGAATTGGACTTGAATGGATGGATGGAAGGGCTGGGTTGGGGTGAAGGCTGGGGTCTTGAAGGTGGACGCGAGATTGTCGGACTGTAGGGGTGAGGAGGGGATGGAGAAAGGATGGTTTAGCACCACCACCACCACCACCACCACCACAGCGTAGACTCGGATAAAGTTCGTGAGATGCTAGATGCCACTTATCAGTATTGCAGGCGGGAAATATATGTATAATCCAATGTATGCAAAAAAACTATGCCCGAAAGAAGTTATATCGCGAATTCTAGATCTATTTCAATCTCTCCTACATCAAATCAAGACCATGACGACAAATATCCTCTCACTTCCGGCCCTCATCTCCGCATCCAATCACATCTCTCCCAATTCCCCACAAACCTCTCCTGGTCTGAGACATATCTCAAAGACCGAAGTACATATGTGGAGCACTCATACATAGTCTACTCCTACCTGGATCTCACGTGCATAATGTACATGTCAACTGCGCCATGCCCCCAAAACGTCGTTTCTACCCGTCGTCGATGCTGTGGTGGGGGTGGTGCGAAATGGGAATCGGGATGTTGTTCAAGTGGCCGCTGAGTGGAAGAGCAACGTCCATTGGTGGTGTGATTGTTAAGCATAGGTCGGACTCTGTGGTGGGGATGGGTTGCGGACTTGGGAGCCGGGGAATGGACGGGTCGGGTCGGTGAAGGGACCTGGCTGGTGTGGTATCAGTGGCGTTGGGGTTTGGTTTTGGTCAAGATTGATTGAGATGGCGGATTGATGGTTATGGGTCCTAGAAACAGGAAAGAAAGTTCATGAAGCGACATTGTAGCATTGAGGAACGGAATGATAGAGCCGGAATCGCTGGTTGTAGCCCTGTACTGGTTGGTTAACCAGCTGTAAACTTCTTGCTACACCTGGCATAGACCACCTAGGAAAAACAGGATTCTCCTTAGGAACCGTTGACCTCCCACTACGCCCCTCTCCCAAGTCCACCAGTTCTTCCTGGGCCCCATTCTCTCCTACCTACCCCACCTCTCGACTCTATCTTCCTTCTCCTCGATATCGAGAATTCCACCTCCTCATCGACCTATCTCCAATTTCCCTATACCTGACGCTCCCTGCGAATCGAATTCCTACGCTCTAGATCGGAACCAACGGGTCAACCCTGCTCACGGGCCGTCCCAAACAAGAAGGCATCGTTGGACACGCCTTTCCAGGTCTGTTGGTCCGTGGCCGGGATATCTTCTGTCGATCATGATCACCACGGGATCGGCAAACACGTTTCATCCCTACGCTGGGTTCGGGTGCATACCGATACCGGTAGAGAAGAGATCGAGATGAGTGTTGCTTGGTCGTGCACAGTGGCAAAATTGTGGGAGCGATGGTGAGGGAAAAGGTCGATGTTGGGGGAGATGGGGAGAGGGATTTTCGGATTCATCCGAGGGGAGGAGTTGCGGGTGGAGAAGGCTATTCGCTAGATACGTGAGAAATACATTGAGCAATGATTTCTTGGAAACCGATGCCCTGATCCTGTGCAGAAAATGATGTGAATTAGCCTTGGACTGTATACCTCCCCCTACTCGTGGCGTTCATACCTGAGCACCATTTCACAGCCCCAAAACTCATTGGGATGCCTCAAAGCAACCGCATTCTCAAAGTCAGGCGCCAAACAGATTTCACCTTCCCTGACCTCTGTCTAACCACGGTAAAATCCCATGATCAACCTCGTCACAGCACCCCAACTCCCCCCGCTCACAGCTCTGAGTCAAAACTTCCAAGTCCACCGCCACCACCTCCGCGGAGCCCAATTCTCTCATCACGGTCACCACCACCGGGCCCTCCAACTCTGCCACCACCCATTCTGAATCGCATTGTACCACCCGAAATCTCACCTTCATCATTCCGCCTCGCCAAAACCGCAGCTACCCAGCAATTGCGGTTGCAGGTCTGATGCCGCTCTTTTTGCAGAATCGATATTCCAGTGTCCACTCTGAATACCGTCTTGAGAGATGGAGGGGTGTACAGATGCTCTGTGCACTGCCGAAAGAACGTGTCAGTCAGTCAGGTTCAACGGCTAAAGGTGAGGGCACACAGCGCAGGTCTGTGGCTGTTGGGGCGGAGAGAAAGCCGGTGAGACAGGAGGGGTTTAATGCAGGTGCTGGGGAGGATTGTCGAAGAGACGCTTGGATGTGGTGGAGTGAGTCGGGGGGTGGGGAATGACGGAAGGCGTGGAGAGAGGCGATGGTGGAGGATGGAAGACGTGAGGAGACGTTGGATGCGATGGAGGTGCTGGGTGAGTCTGCAGATGGATGTTTCCACGCAACAACATGGTTAGGTGGGGATGAATGGCACAACTATAATGATTTTCCTCGCTGGTAATTGTAAAGCTAGCTGAATATAGACGTATGATCCCCTGACTTACGACAAGTACTGGCATGCATTGTGAATTCTCTCATTTTTCGCCGAAGAATATTGTGGATTCATTCCCCCCGTTTGATTCACCATGAAACCCACATCCACCGTTTAATCCTCCTAGTTCCAGCAACTACGAAACGGCAGAACTCCCGGACTTCCGCGCCTCACCGACTCTGCCTCCAATGCAGGGCTCCATCACTATCATCACCAACCATCTCCCTGATCTCGTAGTTTCCCTCATCATACATGATAGCATCTCAACCTGCTTCCCAGGCACCAAGTGTCACCATGATCTAAACATGGTGTCATGCACCGCTCCGCACGTCGCACAAGTCGATGTCCAACGGTGCTCCCCAGTCCTAACATGTCGATATACAAGTACAGAAGGGCAAACAGCATTCTGTAGACGCATGTATGTCTCTCGCTAGTAATGTAGAGCTCATATCGGAGAGAAGAATAAGCTTCATATTTGTGATGCGGAAGTTGATGTCAATCCTAAGCGAAAGTGGAGGGATGGGGATTGAGGTCTAGGTACCATAGTTAGTGAGTGGGAATCACATTCGCAGGCCGACGGCCGTTGGGACCTGGAGACGTGGAGTAGCAGAACGGCATACAGAGTGGTGTGTTTGTGACATATACATAGTCTCCAGAAGTGGGGCTACGACGTCAGTATCGGAAACGGGGGATCCGATGTGAAGAGGATGAGCAATATTAGTGGATGGGAAATGTCCGGAAAGCAATGTTGCTACGTCAGGGACGCAGGGGGAGATGACATATGTGCAGTGGGAGGTGGTGGGACGTCTTTAGGGAGTGCGGACAAGATATCTGTGTTTGTGGTAATGGAGGCTGGGACTGGTGACTTTGGTATGGTTGCTGTTTATAGCTGTGGTAGCTACAGAAAGCGGACCATGACGTTCGGGCTCAACTCCGGAAGACGCTCAGAGACGTAGATGGAAAGCTTGAGATACTAGTTTGTAGACTATATCAGGGCTTAGTTTTATGAAGAACCGCCCTGTGGGGATGGTGTACGCGAACGGTGTTTCGGGATTATTCAGGTGCTTTGGCAGCATTCATTCAGCACAGTTCAGAGCTCTTGAGAGCTACCATTCAACAAGCATCCTATCCACATCCCCTCATAGCCTTCAGGGTCCATTCCCTCGCCCCCCTCCATCGGGCACCTCCGTTTATCCACAGTCCATCATCGATATCAGTTTCCAACCCCAGATCTCAGTGCCACGCCACAGATCTCAAAAATCGCAGTTGATCACACTTTTCGGCCACACCTCAGTCAACCCCTAAGTTCCACCGACTACATACAAGCTGTCCACTTCAACCTAGGTAATTTCAGGCGCATGTGCTTCCTCCAGGGGAGTTGCGGTGAAGAAAGCCGAGTCGATGTTTGTGCACCAGCGGATGTGACTTCCGGTCCTGACCCTTGCGTTGTTGTTGTTGCCGTGGTTACCAACCCAACCCCACGCGATATGGTGTGACTCGGACTCATGATCCAGTAGCTCCTTTCTCCGAGCCTAAGTGCTTCCTCTGTCTCACTCCTCATCGTCTTCAACCCTCACCATCGCATCGCTTCACAATTAACCCGCTACATCCCATTATAGCTCCATCTGCAGAGTGTAGACAACGACGACGACGATGATGTCCAGTGCGGCTCTGCATGATCATACAACAGCAACAACCACCCGCAGATGATGACGTCGGCGATTACTAACCTACTGAGCGCCAAATTTCCTTTCACAACCGCCCTTTCCACTCCACATTTCTCCGGCCCCGCTTTATTGGGAAATGGACCAACGTTTCAGGTTGAGGGTCTAGCTAAATTGGTGCTGGCGTGTGGTGCTGGCTTACATGCAGATTCGACTGGGGCGGAGGGTTCGTGGGGAAGATGGATGGTTCCCGGTGTGAGGTAAACAGGTCCATCTGTGTATGTTCATAGTAGAGACGTAACTTGAGGGTTCGACTTCTCCCAGTTTAACCAAGCCATTAATTTCCACAGTGGAATCACATCAGCACTCACGATGACTCTGAGCGAGAAGTGAGCCCTGCACTCGTATGTGTCGTACCGGTAGTTAGCGGGCCGCAAGACCCAGTCTCACGATCTCGAAAAGGGATCTACCTCATATCGGTACCGGACTTCCAAGCGGAAGTGATCGACTCTGTCTCTCTCCTCCTTCTCCTTCTCCTTCTTCCTGCCTGTATCCTACACCTCTTTCGGGTCGTCTTGAACTCCCGACTGGTTAACTAACTAACGCTTAGTCTCTGGCGGTGGTTCGCATCCCCGACTCCTATGCTGCGCAGAGTATTCAACTCCTCACCTTTCATTTTCAAGTTCGCCAGCCATCAGACTGCCGAATGCCGCCATTACCGGCTCGAGTCCATCCATAGCTTGCTGCATAGCTACATAGTCTACATCTGAAGACTGGTTTCATTACGACGACTGCTCCTGGCTGGGCTGGGAATGCGGTATGAAGGATACGGTATGAAGGATGCGGACCAATGCACTTGGCAAGGCGGACTAGCTTGAGTCTTCTCGAAGGCTTCAAGACTCAGCAGAGGGCAAGAAAGAGAGCAAGAGCAAAGTCGGAGCCTAAGGATAAAAAGGAAAAGGGGGAGGGAGGTTCCTGGAAAAGTCAGGGACTTGAGCTTGCTTGGTGACCATGATCATACGAGATTTGGTCATGTCATTGTTGAGATGTCGAGTACGTGGATATACTGATACACTTTCCGCACATATTTCAACATGTCATCACAAAACGAAGGATATCCAGAAAACGCATTCCGGAAGTGGGTCGAATGAGTATGTCGAATACTGCACGGACGACAGGATTTCCGTTGCAGACACGAAAGGCTCAATGGGGGTGTTGTAAGGAGGTCGAAACTGATTACTCATCTACATACCTACTCTACCTTCACCGCCCACCAGCCAGCGAGAACGGATTCGGGTTGTTCGAACCAGCGGGAAGTGGTGAATATGCAGGCCAGCAGGAAGTTGATGGTCTCCAACCCAGGAGCAAACAAAGCTCCCTATTCCAAATCATGTAGACATGTCGGCAGCTAGCTGGCAAACTAATCAAGATCAACTCCCAATACTATATCCTGACCCTCATCTCCCCTCCTCCGCCAACACACCAAATACCCACATCGGTGACCCATCTCACCACTCCTATCCACCGCATCCATAGCCACTCTCCCCATCCGTAACACCTCCCTCTTCACACTCACTGCGGTCTCATGATGCCGGGTTAAGCGACTCTATAGTTCGAGTTTGCGCCTTGACAAGTTGGTCCCCTCGACTGTGCGTGACGGTACCGGTACTCACCATACAGTGCAGCATACGTGGCGGTGATTGGTGCAACCAACCCCGGATCACAACTCCGATCGAATTGAAGCGTGGGTATGCGTGTGGTTGGAGGTTAGAGGGGATGCACTGGAGATGCAAGTGTCGACAGCAAAGGGTTCGGCCGTAAGGGTGCCGAGATGCGGTGCGGCCAGGCGAGGCGAGGCGAGGCGAGGCGAAGGTGGAATGGGATGCCTGCTGAGGAGGAGTGTAACTGGCGGACTGTGGGGAAGGCTGCGAATGATAGGAGGCGTTATGGGAGGGAGATGTGGGGTGATTAAGGATTGGCGGTGTAGGATGTGGTTAGAGGGATTGGTATGGAATGTTTTTTGTGAGTAGAATAGCGGTGTGGAGATGTGGCCCGGGAATTGACTTTCATGGTGTATTGGAAGTTGGAACTGTAGATAGGGTGATAATACATGATGCAGCGTACAACATCATTTCCTTTCTTGACGCTGAACCGCCTCGAATCCGTAACTCATCCCTCCATTCTCTCTCTCTTTCTCTTTCCCTCCCATCCCCACCACTGCAGTTCTCCAAACAATCACCGGCCCTCCACCTACCTGTATGCGTTGTTCTCCTTTCATCACCGCCGTCTCCGCCCCAACGCTGATCTCGTCCGGACGTCCGTAGTGAGTTCCTCATCCCTGATCTGCGGCGCACGACGAGTGGCGACACCTCCGCACCGTGAAACTCGCTGGATTATCTCCCGTGATGATCGAGGCTTGGCTTGACGACCGTTGTAGAGTTCGAGTTGGAGGGGATATGATCATAAAACGGGTTCGATGTTTTCGGGGTGAGTTCGGAGAGAGGTTAAGAGGAGGATAAACTGTGTGTCGTCACGGATTGGAGAAACGAAGGGGTCGTGATTTCGAGATCGGTTGGTGCTTTGGGGCTAGGGATGAGAGCTTGGTGATGGCATCGAATGTGTTGTCGAATTTCCGGCGAATTGAGGTTTCCGCAATTACTGTAGTAAACCAGTACCGTTGACGCGGAAGTGAAATTTCGAGAACAGTGTGATAATCAATCTGCCGGGTTATTCGGCATCAGAACCATAGTTATCACCAAGATACACCCCTTCCTTTGTCCATACATCATCCAGTAGTCATCATGCCAGGAGATTCGGAGAATTCCCCATGTCCGCCTCCTCAGAACGGACCAAACCTGCTACCCAGCATCTGAAGTTTTATCGTAGATTATTATCAATTCGAGATAAAATCGTCGGTGTCCGGCAACGTCTAGGTTGTGTGAATCAGAAATCGATAGTGGCATCGTGAGTTCCTCGAAAATGGGGACCTGATTATGTCGATCCGTATTCGCTCCGTCTCTCTCTACCGTGACCCCAAGTCCCGCTTTAGCTCGGTGGTAATTACATGTCCACTGTGGAGGAACTGCAGTGATGGACTCTCCAGCGGATAGATGAGAGCCGGACATGAGTCCGAGAATCCTAAGGACAAAGTCAGTAAGGGAGGCGACTCAGTGGGGGTGAATTGAAACTCAAACGTGCATTCACTGACGTATATGTCCACTCGGGGACGTTTATAACCGACGACGACCTTCCGGTTCGAGTTAAGCATGCAATCGTGTCTCCACAGGTAAAAATAATACATATCATATCCGGTTATCATTCAAGTATGCTGAAAACTTTATGCCCAGAAATCAAGTGGCAACCAATCCAAACCAATGCATGAGGGAAATGAAAGGACGTGCGCTGACGTTTTGCTTGTTCCTGCCACTGAAAGGTGACCAGGTTTCGACGTGGGGAAATCTCGTAGCTGTGGTTCAGTTGGAATGGTTGGGTAGGAGGAAGATGAGGTTGAAGCCATGTCGATCAGCGTCCTAGTCCTCCACACTCTCGCGAGGATCAGGCGAGCGTCAATCACCATCCGTAGACGCGGCGCCATAGTTAAACCAACCAGCTCGGAATCACAAGACTGTTTAGAAGTCTCGGTTGCCGCCTAATCCGGGAACGCGCAATTGGGATCTGAAGCCGTGCATACTGTGGAGCTCGATCCGTCCAACACCACACGCCTCATGCCTCCACATGAAACCAACCCAACTCTTCCCCCAGCACCGGAAAAGACGAAGCGAAAGACGTCAAAGTGCGTGGGACAGTAGACTTCATTGCATCATCGTTCTCGTGGGGAGACCGATCTCCATGATAGCCTTCGATTTCGGTGCCCATGAGATGGGTCCTTGATGTGGACCTCCGTCAACGTCTCGAGACGGCGCGATTCTGTTTCGTCGTTCGGTGGAACTTTTCCAGGTCTCCACAGAACCAGCGAAAATGCATGTCCTCGTGCTATCTTGTCCATTCCCAGTGACAAAAAAAGTGATAACGGAGCCCGACAGGGAGGATGAGGATTGGTATCGTGGTGACCTAGGGGCGTGATGTCGATTTCATGGCGAGTGCCCAAGGGTGTGAGGTGGGGAAGACATTATCGACATTTTGGGCGGAGTGGCGTCGAAACAGCGAAGGCGATACACAAACAATGCTTCCGCTCGAAGAAGGGGGGGATTTCAGTGGTTGAGGTGCTGAAGTCGGAGCCATAATGGGCAGAGAATAGTGTATCCAGCAGCTTTATATATAAACCGTGCAATGTCGTTGAAAGAAGGTTGACGAAGACGTTGGAGAAGACGCAACAATCAGACCACTTTTGCCCACCCCTTCCTCGATCGGAATAGATCAGAGGGGCTGCAGACGGTAGTGACACTTGGTGTGATGTGGGCGATATCAGCTGGGATGCTTCCATCAGCTCTAGACGACAACTCGAGGTCCCAGATGCCCGCCAAGATCCTAGGAAGGAGTCACCATCTTCGAGGAGATGATTGCGGTACTGCTGAAAGGGGACGTGTACCCGTATCCAGTCGATTCTAGCCAGCATCCCATGACTTCGAACGTATTCTCTCTCCGCCTGTGGATTCACTCGGAGAGCATTATTAACTGGCACAAGCACCAAGCCAAGACGATAGGCGTTCCGATCTAGGAAGGGAAATTATGGCCTCACCGAAAAAAAAGCTGGGGTCAGATTCATTTGGTGTATCTCCGCGATCATTTACCTGAATGAACAAAGTCAGCTTCGTTTCGTTTTTGATGTTGTAGATTACCTAGCGAGTTCATTTATTCTCTCTGAAAGGCTGGGGCAAGACTGCGTTTGAGTATCCTGGAACTGCAAATTCTGAATCGTGAGCAGGGTCAATCAGCGGAAAGAGCCCGTGTTTGCGATTTCATCGGCCAGAGCCCGATTGATAGACACCTAGCTAGGTCAGCGAAAAAGAGACAAAAAGCACTGTTACCTTCACAAATTGACGGCGGGCGAGTGGCCGGTGAGAAAAGCGGGGTGTGGCTGGAGAAAGCTGGAACAACGTCAGGAGACCCAGCCCGCTCCTCCGCATCTCTGTCTCACCCTCAAAAATTCCCACGTACGTCTCCACGACCCAATCCATCACCACCGTATCGACTGTCCGCAGATACTTTCATCAGATCGCACTTCTCCCGGTCGCCATGATGGACTCTACCATCGTCGAACGAAGATCCGCCTCGAAATGCCAATCTCCACGCTCCATTCTCGCTAGTTTCCGCCCCACCATACGATAACACCACCCACCGACCAATTTAGAGATTACGGAACTTTACACAACGATGCCAAACGCCCGCTGAAGTGCGATACGGGTGACGGAAGCGGTTTGAGCGTCTGAACAAGAGGAAATCACTGCGGGTCGAGATTCGTGTTTCTTTCGGTGTCGACGTCAGTTTCGGTAGCCTTCTCGGCATGAACGTATCGACATCGGTGTATTTCGAGCGGTGATATGAATGTACGGCGCGTTTCGCTTCGTTTCAGCGGATTCGATTATTCGAGAGTTCGACTGTATGCCAGTGATACTTCATGACGCTGATCTCGCGGATGCTTCAATTACGGCCACCGGTCCCCTGCTACAAGATTAGCCGGTTCTCCATTATCCAGTGAATCCAGACCGGCAACAGTTAGAGTCCCTACTAGCATCTTCAAGCCTTACCCACCACAACCACCGCCGCCTAACCACCACTAGCCTGAGGACTAGAATATTACACCGCGGGCTCCTATGATCACCGCCTTCTATCCGATATAACCATCCCAATACTATTCTCATGAACATTCTATCCAGTTACAGTTGGAATGGGAATCAGAGCGCACGCGCTATGACGGTTTGGTTAGGTTTGCTGAAGAGGAAGGATTTGTAAGAGGATGTGGCCATGTGGTACCACTTAAGACGCCTTCTGATAGATTTCCACTCCGAATCCACAAGTTGCTCGCGGGGAACTTTATCACTACTACTTCTAACCCCGTTGACAAGACCTAAGCCTGAGAAAAAAGACGTCGTTCTCAGGACAAAAAAACCTACAGTACCTGGGATTCCCGCATGGTCACCCACTGCAGTACTAACCAGGCGATACGATGCTTAGATATGGCTGAGCGGACGGGAAGCCTCGTTTTCATCGTTCTATGACCGTAGATGTTTGTTAGGAGTTGATTGTCGTTATGTTGCCATTTTCTAGGTGCATTGGTGTCAGTCATGGTGTATGGGGAGAAGTGCCAAAAGTACTATCCCCAGCGGTACAAGCTCAGGAAGTCCACCAAGGTAGACCCAACAGCGGCAAAAGCTCGGAAAAAAGTCGCTCTTCAATACTACAGGTTCGCGGCAGACCGCGCAGTCACAGCGGTGTACTTAAAATCGATAGGGAAAAGAGACAGTGATGAATGCTGGTGGTGCGACAGACCCCGCCAGACCCGTGACCACCTGTTCAAAGAGTGTAGAACATGGAGAAGGGAGCAAGAGGGGCTCTGGAACACGCTGAGGAAAGAAGGGTTTATGAAGACGCACGCGCTGTCGACAATCTTCGCGGAACCCAGGGCCACTCAGGCGATACTAAAATTCATCGAAGAAACGCTGGTGGGAAGACCAAATCAGAGGACGAGGATAGAGCCGAAGAAGACCGGGTACATGAGGAATGGGGGTGGGAGGAAGAGTATGGAGTGGAGGAGGATATGAGCACATAGTAAAGCAAGGGAAGAAGAAACCGGTAGATGCAGGAGAGTCTAAGTGCACAGCAGTGTACAGCTCAAAAGGCGGCCACTGCAAAGGCAGCAAGGCCGGCGAGAAAATGGTTGAAAACGGATGAAACAGAGCTTGGATAGATGCAGTATGATGCTGCGGAAAGGGGACGTTTGTATGTTAGTTCTCGCGCCATATCCCAAAGGGACACATGCGCTTAAATGATTACAATCAATCAATCAAAGTCATGGTGTAATGGAAGCAATGGGGTGGGGGAGGAAGGAGGCTTGTAGAGTAGATGACGCGCCATATCCCAAAGGGACGCATGCGCTTAAATGATATCAATCAATCAATCAATCAATCAATCGGTGTCAGCCATGGCTTCGAAGTTTGCGTCTTTGCGTCTGAAGTTTACTGCAACCAATGCTCGCGGAAAAAGTTCCACGATGGTCGCTCTGGAACTCGCCCATTCACACAGCAACTAGCGACCTGTCTTCAAGTCTTGGTAACCACTCTTTACCAACAGAACCGCAAAAGAGATCACGAGAGGGGTGGCAAATTTCACGAAGGAGATCTATGCTTAACACCTCTAAAGCCTCTAATTATAATCATAATTATCTAAATACATCAGTAATGCCGCCACAAACAAAGTGACACTAACTTGTTCATGAGGAACGAGATTGCTCTGCCAGTTTTCTGAGGCGACTAGTGAGCACTGATTGTACTCGGTAGAAGGATAGAAATAATTCACTTCGCCTGGGTTGTCGTCTTGTCCTTTAGCCCCGCCGCCTTTGTGGGACGCCATACGATGGTTGGCGGGGGGAGATTTGCGCATGAGCTCATCGGAGTCAGAGTGTGTATCTTTTCCCGAGATTTGCTTCGCAATTGGTGGCGGGCGTGTTCGGCTTCGTCAGCTGGTGGGTTGGTGCTGTTCCAGCGAAGGTTGTCAAGAGATATTGGGATGTTCGTTTCCGTGGCGTTTAGGATACTCCATCTCTCTCGTTCAACTCAACTCATGCTTCTGCAGCAAGCAACGAGAACCAAACACCGCATGTGCAGCTCATGGCTGTTTTGTGGATTATTAGGGATCTAAATCGATGCGAATGTTAGTTAATCACTTTTAGCCCATCCCAAACAGACATTCCCGAAGATTCACATACCTTCCAATCAATGACTTTCTTTGGAAGACTGCTTTCGTGAGTTATATCGACGGCTCTCTCTTCGGGATGAAAGAGTGGGGTCAATGGATTCCATGGTTTTGCGTAGGGGCTGTAGTGGGGCATTTATACTCGTTTGCAAAAGAACGAACAGTGGGCTATACAGGCAATACTACTAGGGACATTATTTAGCTGTCGGCATTTCAAGCACGGATCAAAGACTTATTATTCGACTGAATCCCATGGATATCTGTCGCTCTTCAACACGTATACATCCTAGCAACACAGCAAACCTGTTGGGCACAAGTAGCGGGATGTTCTACGCCGTATCAACACGTGACATCTGATTATCGTAGCGAGCCATTTGTCACCGACTCATCGACCGGGGCGTTGAACAGGATTGTCGCTGGAGACACAATGACTTGTTCTGTTATCACAGAACTTGTACCGACCGGATAAACCGGTGATAATAGCCTGTATAGAGGTACATCAAAGTTGTTTGGGCTGAAATGCCGTAGCACAACAAACTTGGATCGAGAAAGCTCGACAAATGATGTGATTTGCTGCAGATGATTAGTGGATTATGATTTACAGCGGATCGAGGATAAAATAAGGCGGGATACCTAGAGAATTTCACATGTAGTGCTGCAAGGAAGAGGAGAATGATGATGATTCTTGTTTACTGTCTAATCTTCCACTGAGTTGTGTGGTTTGCTGAAGAGGAGCAGTGGGTAATGAGATGTAACAGGGGGGGGGAGAGGAATATGAAGTGGGGTAGAGAGGTACCGATGGATGGTGTGCAGGGAGGAGGATGAGGGTGAGGGTAAGATGCATTTGGAGTCAAGGGTCATTGAAAATTTTCATGGGGTGGAATGTGGTGAACAGCCCTCAAGTGTATTCTTGGGTGGCCTTCAGGACTGTTCATGACTATCCATGTGCACATGGAATGCTGTGTGAGTGAGATTCAGTGAAAGGTAAAGTTTATATTCAATGCTAGAGTATATCATACCGGCCGGCATACCCCCCAGCGCTACAGTACTCATCATCATCCAACTAACTCTTATACTCGTTCTCAACAAATGTATTTTATAACCTGTGGCGAGGGCGCTGGTCAGCCACATTTTGAGCGCAGAGTCGGCATCAACCAAAGGATTTACCGTCAATCCAGAACACACTGTGACTCGAAACTAGCTTTATTCCCTGGGTCCAATCTCCCTAAGTTTTGTGATGCCAGGACATTTTCCCTTCGCCATGCGTTCTCACCACTACGCCGGATGAAACCGTCATTGGGATGCAAGGTCACTGATGCTGTGGGGAGAAGCGGAGTACATAACACTCGGGGTTATGATGATGGTACAAGTGAGGTGGAGGGTTTAGTGGTGACTCGGATCATGCTTGGAAACCCGATTGAGAGTTGCAGTGATGGTAGGTAGGGTAGGGTCAAGTTTGTTACTTTGTTACTAGTATTTCAATCCTGGATTGGACGGCCAGGCGTGAGAAATGATTATGCCTCTTCATAGGTCGTCACTTGTTATGATCGAGATGATTGAGATGGCAACAGAAGTCAGGGGAACAGCTATTTCGGCTGGCTGCTACTGACTTTTCTCGTTCCCTGATCTCATTAATTTGCTTGATCGCCCTCACAGATCATTCTCCTCAACAATCTTACACTCTCACCTTCTCGCTACCTCTTCGTCCACCTTCTAGGTATGACTGTTCCAGCCAAATCACGACTGCACCCCCACCTGGTATTCGCAGTGGGGATGGGGTTTGGAATACAAATCATTCAAAACGTCGGTTCCAAACATCGTCTAAGCACTTATGGGAATTCCTCCACTCTACGGTACCGCTGGAGATGGTATCCAAATTTTGCAAATCTTAGTTTGAAGCTCAGTGGTCGATACCATACCTACCCCGAGTGGTATTTCAGTCACCACCCGCTCATCGAGTCCACCTCCTTCAGAACTCCACAGCACTTCATTACCTGTTCGTACCGCATCTCGTTCCCCGGTAACACCTTCATCGAGCTCATCGCCACTCCCGTCAGACCCATCACCTGGCGCATCGCCTCGTGGCCCCGAGCCCAAAGGTATCTAATCTTTCGAAATGTCTATTCCGGATGAGCTCCAGTGATTGATATTTGGGTCGATTTAGGCTGCTTGGTCGCGGCAGATGCTTTCTCAAAACTAGAGGAAGGCTTGTATAACGATGAAAGCCTGATCCCGCAAAGCATTTATGAGGTGTACGGAGTACTCTATCCCGCCTCGGGTGATTTCGAATTGTCTTGCCGGGTATGGGATTGGTTGAATAGTTTTTGATGTTGCTGCTTTTTTTTTGATGCTAGAAGCGGCAAGTTGGGTTGAGGTTGTCTTGTTGTGTGTTGTGCGGACGAGGGTACGGATGAAGATGTGGAGGTTGATATATCATCATATTGTGAGGGTGTGGGGGTTATTACTAGTACTAGTATACCACTTGGTATAGATATAGAATTCTTCCTTCGATATCAAGGTTCAAGTCGGAGCACCACGGTGCAGCTAAGTGAGAGATAAGATGCAAAATTAATTACTGTCCGGAGAAAAACAAAGCATGCACCTGCTAGGTATGATAGATCGAGGTGAATAAACAAGGTTCGGTATCACACACAATTTTCTACATTCAACTTCCCGGGTATACCATCTCTCTCTCCCCTCCTCTCTCTTTCTTTCTCTCTTTCTCTCCCCCCATCTGCCACATCCCTCTCACCTCATTCTCTCAACCACAGTACAACCAAAACCTCAAATAATAATAAAATATAAAATCAAAACCGCAACACAGTCTGCCCCTTCTCCCTCTTCTCCCTCCCCCCAGCCACCTTCTTCTTTCCCTTCTTCCCCGCCGCAGCTTGGCCCGGTTGAGCCGGTTGTGGTGTTTGCCTTCTCTCCTCTTCCCACCATGCCTTCTCGAGATCTTTGGCCACATGCCAATCCTGGTGTTCCGGCAACTCGTGGGGCGGGATGGGGAGGTTGCAGAGGTTGCAGAGGAGGAGTGAGGGCGGAGGGGTGGTGGTGGAGGGATTTGAGTTAGTTAAGGGTGATTGTGGGGGTGCTGGTTGCGCGGGTGATGGTGATGTTGATGTTGAGGGCGGGATAACAGGCGTAGAGGAATCGGCCGCAGGAGGGGAGGTGATTCTCTGGCGTTTACTCGGATGTAGATCTGTCTCAACTTCTTCTGACGATGATGGTGTTGGCAATATCGAAGCCGAAGCTGAAGTCGAAGCTGGTAGCAGTGGTGGTGGTGGTAACGAGGCTGCTTTCCTCGTAAAGAAATCCCCAATATTCCCCGACCCCGTTTCACGGTCCTCGAACCCACTGACATCAAGTGTCATCCTCATACACGGCCACAACCCCATCCCTCCTCTTCCCATTCCACCAGCATACCCCCAATTCCCATTCCCATTCCCATTTCCACTCCCATACCCCCCACCCGCAGCCCCACCCCCACCTCTCCCCCTCCCACTCCCCCCGCCCTCCTCCAACACGGCCCTCAACAACGTCTCCGCAGTCCTCCTCAATGCGTCCCTCCCCTCCCCCCCCACAATCGGCATCTGCCTACTCCTCTGCGCGCCCCTCCCCAAAAACGCCAACGTCATCACCCGCGGTCTCCGCACCACCTGTGTAAACGCCTCCTCGTCCTCGATCCGCGCCCATATATCCGCGATGAAAACGTGCAGCCATTGGAATGCGTGCTGGGGCGTTGAGGGGAGCGATGGCGGGCGGAAGGATTTGGCGGAGAGCATGGATTTGGTGGCGGTGCGCGGAGTCACGGGGGTGCGATCGTGGCCGCGGATTGTATTGCTAGAGGTGGGGGGTTAGTGATGGGGAGATGGAGGGGGAGGGGGATGTACTAGACCCAGGTGGCGGTGTCATCGGGGAGGAAGGAGGTGAGGTCGGGGAGGGTGAGGGGTAGGAGGTCGGGGAGGAGTTGGGAGCCGACGTGGTCGACGATTTGGGTTCCGAGTTTGCCGCCGAGGTTGCGGACTGGTGGGGGTTAGGAGAGAAGGAAACTCATACATCGAGGGGATAGAGTAAAAGAGTCTATACTTTTGGTGTATTTATGGCGGTTCAGAAACGGCTGAACCGCGCGTGCTCTTACCACGCTCTTGTGAGGGTCAGCAACTCGGAAAGAACAATGTTCGAGGAGATAAAGGTATAACTACCTGCTGACTCGGCTTCTTGAACGCGCTCCCCAGCTTCGCCAACATCTTGTTGCTCGCAATTCCTCCACTACACGTATACCCCAACTCCTCCCACACCGCATCCCTCAACCTCTTCACCATCCCCGCGCCAATCGCCAGTACGACATCATCCCAATCCAGCACCTCCTCGACCTCCTCCACACCCGTCTCCGCGTCTTCCCCCTCGGTCGCAACCAAATGGCTTCCGTACCAATCCAACCTCCTCTTCCCCGGCAACGGCAAAAGCTCACTCCCCTTACCCCCCACTATCTGTTCCCTTAGCTCCTCATTCTCCGCCACCAACTGCTCATAGATCGGTTTCGACAGATCGAGGAAATTCTCGTCGATCCCTGCTTTCTCCAGGATCGCGTCGGGGCACGTGGAGCGGAACACGGTGAGGATCTTTTTGGATTCGGCGCGGTACGGGTCGAGAGAGGATTTGGAGAGAGACATGGAGGGGAGGGAGGAGTCATTGTAGCGCCATTCGGTGGAGCCGGGGGTCCAGACGGCGACCTGGGTGGTGGAAGGGTGGTTAGGCGGTGATGCGGATTCGGGGAGTTGCGGTGGAGAGGGGGGAGATGGAGGAGTCTTACGTGGACGAGACGAATCTCGGGACAGAGCTTTTTCGCTTCCACTGCTGTAATCTGGGTCCGCACCGTCAGCCATCTTCTTATATAACCCGGAAATAGGAATAAGGGAAACAAACATGTCTCGTGACACCCTTCTCCCTCGCCGGATAATTCACCGCAATCAAATCTTCACCCCATCATCATCAGCTCCCATAATCCGCGAACCCCTCACAGTAGAAGCGCAAAACTCATACTTGCCCATTGCTGCACCGCCAACGGTTCTTCCCTGGGGACTCCGAGCCGCTTCATTTCACATTGCGCGTAGAATGCATCGAGATCTCTATTTATCGCTATTAGTTATCAGTGATTTGGTGTGAGGGGGAGAGTTGGGTGACAGAAACTGACACATGGGCGACAACACGCAGGGGACAATCGACGGAGGATTTCGAGAGTTGGGTGAGGTGTCGGTAGGTGAAGCGGGAGCTTGGGGGGGTTGGGGAGGGAGCGGTGGGTTCGGCCATGGTGATGGTGGAGAGGATAGTGGTGGCCTGGTGGACGCGACGCGTAGAGTGGATGGGAGAATGTCGGGCGCTCACGTGGTTTGGGAGAATCATGTAATATCACCAGTGCTCAAAGTCAAAAGTCTCACAAAATAACTCCCATGGTATCTCTTTCTCTCCATCCTCTCCTCCCTCTACATCTTACTCGGCATTCTCACGCCCCCATCCAACCTAATAACCGTCCCATTCAACATGACATTCTCCACACACATTCTCACGGTATGCGCAAACTCCTCCGGCATGCCCGGTCTCCTCGGAAACTCCATCGTCCTAAACAAGCTCTCCTTCACCTTATCCGAGAGCGCATCCGTCATCCTACTCTTAAACATACTCGGGGCAATGGTGACGACCCTAATCCCATATCTGGCGAGATCCCGCGTCATCGGAAGCGTCATGGCTGTAATCGCGCCCTTGGACGCAGCATAGGCTGTTTGACCCGGTTGCCCATCGAAGGCCGCGGATGAGGCGACCATGATTACGATACCGTGTTCTTTGTCAGGTCCGTCGGGCGTGTTGGAGGCCAGAGCGGGAAGGCATTGGCGGACGAGGTCGATGGTGCCTTGGAGGTTGATTTGGACGACAAAATTGAAGTCGTCGAGGGAGAAGGGGGTAAGGTCGCGGTTGAGGATCTAGATAAGCCGAATCGTCAAAATCCAATCCCCATCACTCCATCCATCACTCCCATCATCCCCATCGCGACTCCAGGAAAGCCTACCTTCGCCGGTAGCCCCACCCCCGCCGCGGCCACAACCCCCCCAACCTCCTTCCCCGTCTCCTTCGCCCACGCCAACGCGCCCTCCACCGCGGCCTTCACACTCCCCGGCTCGGCCACATCACACCTCCAGAACCGCGCTTTGTCCTTTCCAACCTCCGCAATCAGTTCGTCCGCGAGCTCTTCATTCATATCGAGGACGGCGACATAGCCGCCGTGCTGGATGAGGTCGACGGCGGTTGCGCGGCCGAGACCAGAGGCTCTGGGGGTGGTGAGGTCAAATTAGCCATTCGTTGTGTTCACTTGGCTGTGACTGGGAGCTCACCCGCCGCTGATGATGAACGTGCGGTCTGAGATTTTCATTCTGACGTTGAGCGGGGGGGGGGTGGTGGAGAGGGAAACGAGCTTCCGGAGCTACAGTACAGTGGTGAGGTGAGGTGAGGTTGACGGGTCGGATTACATCGTCCTTGGTGTCGGCTCGTGGTTGGGAATGTGCCGAGGGATGTTGTGCAGAGGGTGGGTGATCCCCCACCACGCTGCTTGCGCTTAGTGTAACGGCGGTTCCTCGGGACGCCCCCAAATGGGAGACGCCGGTTGAG
This sequence comes from Ascodesmis nigricans, assembly GCA_004786065.1. Taxonomy (NCBI): domain Eukaryota; kingdom Fungi; phylum Ascomycota; class Pezizomycetes; order Pezizales; family Ascodesmidaceae; genus Ascodesmis; species Ascodesmis nigricans. The sequence continues at coordinate 82,762 of ML220143.1, read as the reverse complement.
TGTGGGGAAGTCTGGGGAAGTTCGTCAATGTAGGCGAGAATTGGGTTGGGGTGGGATGTTGGTGGGTGGAGCAATAAACCGGATTATAACGACCCATTCCTGACCTATCCGACTTAGTGATGATACCCACCAAAATGACCTATTCATGTATTCATTTTCCCATCATCACGTCCAACAACAGGTCAACTGCGCACTTTCTCGTACCTTCGTACTAGTACATGCCCGCCATATCATCCCATCTCATCCCATAAATCTCACTCCCCTTTCCTCCGTCTATTCAGGTATCCCAGGAATTCAAATTTCCCTCCTTATGCACAATCGGCCTCTCCCATTTCGGGGGTGCGCCGAAGACCGCATCAGTTAGTCAGCTCCACATGTAACAAAATTGGATCACATGATGGGCGCCTCATAATTCTAATCCTTTATGACCAGGGCCAGGAGGAGAATGGTTCCATTCACGTTAGGACATTGAAAGGCAAGTAGTTTGATCGCAGTAAAGCGGCTCAACCTCATGGATTGAGTAATCCTTCTATAGGGCACTTCGAACGATATTTTCTTTCCAAGCTATCTAGGAACTCCATAGCCTTCTGCTTTCTTCCATCCAGCTCCTCTTTCAAATCTTTATCCAGTAAAAACTTCGCCCAAGCGATATCAGCCCCCGCTTCCACCAACACAGTCGCCACCTTCCAAAATCTCAGAATTGAGTTCTCTTCATCTCCTCGTGCCAAATAAAAGTTTTCCTCCGACTCGGACTCATAGCGATATTTTCCCTCAGCGTCAATGTCCAACCTACATAAACTTAAAAGTCTCGCGGCAAGTCTTGCTGCTACCACCAGCGCTGTACCATTATCACTCCCTGTTTCTTGACACAACACATCCGGATCGACACCTTTCTCCAAAAGCATCCGTACTATCTCGATGCTCCCATGACTCGCCGCAATAATCAGAGGGTGGACCAAACCGGGACACGAATCCGGATCAGCATCATGCGCGAGGAGGATCTCCACCGAACCCGTACGTTGTCCATAAACAGCTGAATAGAGTGCCTGTGCTAGAATGTTGGTGTCCCAGGACAACAGCACGCGCGGATCGTGCGGATCTGTAAATCGCCGTGAAAATAACTCCGAGATGATAGCAGTGTCATCGGAGTCTGCGGCCCAGATGAAGGCCTGATGGAGTTGGTCCATAGTGAAGTTGTGGTAAAAGGGTGATGACTTGGAGGTCATTGCATCGAGCAGAACACAAGCCGAATCGAACTGGTATGCCACAGCTGCACGTTCGATGGGAGACCCGGATGACGAGTCTAGCATATACGGATCGAACGCAGGGAGCGTTAGAAGATGGGAGAGGACACGGGAGGATCCAGTACAGGATGCAAGATGAAGGAGTGTGGTTCGATCCCGAGTGTCAACGTATGCGTAGAGCATGTCGTACAAGTTCTTACTCTTCGGGACGTTCATGTAGTTGGACCTGAGGAGTTGCCCGAGATAAGAACCACCAGATGTCGGGTCGGCGCCATGCGTGAGAAGCTGTATAAAAGCGGGGAGGTTGTCGTGAATTGTGCAGTGGAGAAGGTAACGGTAGCCGGAGTCGGAGCTGGTTGTGATGGCACGTTTGTAGAGGGTGGACGTTAAAAGCGAATACAACGCCCTGCTGCATTGGCAAAGGGAGGAGATGTCATGCGCCTCCGAGTTTTCTGCAATTAAGAGGAGAAGTTCGGGCGGGAGGTCAAGGAGGTCGGGCATTTTCGTGTTTGGAGGCGAATGTAACTGGAGACAGAGAGATGAGGTGAGGTGGAGACATCACCAGAGCATGCGCATGCGCATGCGCACACCCGCAGCATCTGACTTTTTTCCCATCAAGTCCCGTCGGAAAACTGTATTCAAGGTTTCATCAGTGAGTAACCTTCTTAGTCCACGCTCCATCCTTGAGCAATCAAGACAGCTGTGGTGTTAGTACATACCGTCTTTGGTTGGCACAGTGGTGCAAGAATCTGGTCTGGAGAAGGAGCTGAAAGGAACTGAAAGGAGCAGCGAGTGGCCAGCAAGATAGCTTACAACCAGAACATGAGGATATCAGCAAAAGAGTCGATGCATAGAGATGTAATCCCAGCAAGAGCAGTGTGATGTAGCAGAGAAGAAGTTCGTCGCTGGCGGCCACAAGTTCACTCCAGACGTGGTAGTGGCACATCCTGCTTACATAATACAATATGCTTCTCACAGTGGACATAGACCAGTTTTCTGACGAATATAAGGTGAGTGGCTCTACAATCCACCAGAACAGTAATCCCCATAATTATCTTAACTAGCTGAACTTTCCTCCTCGGACTTCTCAGGTTTCCCCGTGATCGCCTTATTTTCGGTGCTGTGTTTCTTTTGAGAATTCTAAGGTACCCAAGCTAGTCCGACAAAATTCCCAGCTATTCTCCAGGCAGACGAATTTCCTTGTTTCTTCTTTTTTCTTTGTGAGGATGGAAGACTTCCTATAAGATTTGGAAGAGCGATACCGGCTGCTCCAACCATCACGATCGCGTAAATCAGGCTGATCGGATAAGATCCGCGCTTCCTAGCCAGTAGAGAAGCTTGAGAGCCCTCTAAATGTTGTTTTAAGTCCTCCATTTGGCTCTAAACAACCCAACAAAGAGAGATCAGGACGGATGACATTATTTCATGGTTCATGAAATATCACCCACCCCACTGTTGTACATTTGGAGGTCAACTTTGCGATCAGGGGTACATATACGCCTGTATATACGCTGAGTGCTAATAAAAAGGGTTAGAGAATCTCTAACTACGGTGCACAGAGGCGTGGGGTGTAGCGGTACTGGCGGTTGATGATGCGCACTCGGGTCTACAAGTATCTATAAACAGGATAGCTGGTGTATGGGGAAAGCCCATACACCCATTACAATGTGTTGTCAAGTTAAGTTCAATCCACAAGTGCAGCGCATGGGCAATAATGAAATTACCAATGCCGGATCTCCTCAACTCGAACAGATTGAATGATAGATTATGAACCTGACCGCCAGATGTGTATAAAACTTTCCTACGAGGCGATTACAAAGCCATATGGTATAACTAGCTAACACATGTGACGTGAATGGACCGGAAATAACCCATTAAACCAACCAAACCAACCCAAGTAAAATCTGAACTCATCAAAAACACACAAGTCCGAGTACAGAAGATCAACCCAACCCACCAGTCGCAACCACAAGCATAATATAAACCCAACACGTACTAAATCAATAACACCGAGCCCGTTCCCTAGTAGTAGTCTTCTCGAAACCAAAAAAAAAAACAAAAGCAAAGAAACAAAGAAGCAAAAACATAAAACTCAAACCACAACAAGAACACCCATGACATCAATAAAACACAATGTAGAATAGAATACCCCGCCTAGCAGCAATCCGGAGGAATTCTGTCGTTTCTGTCGTTAAGATATACCTGATCCCCCTCCCCATCCTCCCCATCCTCTCCATCTCCTCCATCTCCTCCATCCCCTAAGCCCTCCCACCCCCGCCAACATCACCAAGCCCCCTCCCCATGTTGCCTCACCGGGCATGCTCCACACTGGACATGCCCACACACATTGCAGCTTCCGTGAAGATTCATGAGATATGGCCCGGAATAGTGGCCTTCCCGCAGACCGTGGTGGCAGTACCAATAGGCGTCGCCAGAGTCCGTGGTGGAGGTGGTGGGGTGGTGGTGAGTTTGGGTGTAGGGTGTTGGGAGGGTTGAGAGATCGGTGTCATGATTGTTATGGGGAGAGGAAAGGGGAAAGGGGTCGGGTGATGAACTGCGAGAGGAATCGGGAGGGGGAGGAAAGTGGATGTGGGTTCGAGTTTGGTGGTAGAGGTGAAGGGTTGAGGTCTGGTGAAGAAGGTTAGTGGGATTTGGACTCGGGGGATGTTGGGGGATGTTGGGGTGCTTACGGACTGTGGTGTTGCGGTGAAGATGTTCTTGTTCTCGTTGTTGTTCTTGTTGGTGATGTATGCCATTTTCGGACTATGTATAACAGCGATAATGTCGATTAGAATTGAATTCAAGTTCAGATTGATCGAGAGTAGCAAGTTAAAGCTTCCCACAACAATAGTATCTTTCCCGTCGTCTTCGCCGGCGATTTTCCTCCCTCGAGCCGCCGCCCGGAAGCTATATACCCCTTCCTCCATCCCTCCAAGGTCTCCAAAGCCTCTCCCAGGACAATCACTCCCATCAGCCTCATCCGTAACAAATCCCAAGTTCGCGATCACACCCCGTCCACAAGCCATGCCAAAGCCCCCCTTCACTACAGTACGACAGCCTCACATTTGCTCCCCCGTGGATCCGAGCCTGGGGGGGTTACGGAGTTCGAGTCATCCACAACTAAGCCAACCACAAAGCCTTTGCTGGTGGTGACGGAAGCACCACGGACTGTTCTCAGTGGCAGTACTCAGGGCTTCAGGGCTGATGGGGGGCGCCTGCAGTTGATGTTTCTTACTTTCTTGTGTTTCTTACGTCGTCGTAGTCTTTGTCCGGGCCCCGGAGGGCTCGATTCGGCATCGATGATGCGGGAAATCTAGGGGAGGATGAGATATGATGCCACCCACTTCCACTCGGTCCAGAACTGGGGGAAAGGGAGCATGCAGTGGACGCCTACAAGGCGACTCATCGATCGCGTCAATCAGGGTGCGAGTCTCCGGTAGTTTGTGCGGACGGAAGAAGCGTAGAAGCGGAAGACAGGATCGGTCTGATGGGTGAGGTTGTGGGGGAGGACAGTATCGGCGCTTGCATGCATAATGCAGATGAGATGCGAGTAAGGGCGGGTTGTGGGGGGATGGAATTTGGGATCTAGGGGTGGGAGGATTTGATTTCGTATTGGGGGTGGTTCTGGAGCGCGGATTGATGGGAGAGGGAGAGCTGGGATCTGTGATGGGGGCGCCAGAGATGCGGATTGCTTAGGGTAAACACGGGAATGAGCTGCTGTGCAGAGAGTTTGGTACGTACCATAAATCCAGGTACCAAGAGACCTTCTAGCACTCTCGGAGAATTCACTGAAGATTCTCTCCTAGCATAGCTTGACGATACTTCTGATACATACGCTACTTTCCACTTTGCGGGAAGGCTGACACCGATCAGTGATGTAACCGGTTAGAACAGTTACGCTATTCACCGTCTTCCCAATCTCTCGCTAACTTGTCTGGCATCAGCGAATGCCAGTGTCAGAGACGTATCAATGCTATGCATGTTAGTTGACTCGCAAGGCACCCTTGATGGTCATGGTTGCACCAATGCACGCGCAGCGCACGTAGCCCTGGGATGCAGTTGTAGGCAACCTCTCAACCATCATGGCCGTGGCTGTGTATAATGTCTGCAGGAGTGGGCGTGACAGGTAAAGTAGGCAATAGAGGATAGAACGTCGTTCAGGCTTTCGAATGTCTATTATTCCGATGAAAAACATGACGGGACATCAACAGCGGTCCAGATGGGAAATCCACAAACAGCCAATCCGTATTGAGAGTTAGCAACGGGATCATCCGGCGCTAGAAGGAGCTGAGCGTTCTAGACATTCGCGGGAAGGTCTCCAGGATTGTACCGTTCCATAAAATTTTAGATTGTGCAACAGAAGGACCATTTCTAAAACGCGAAATGCGAGATTGAGACATCGGATGACTTTTTCTGACGCCCTCCAACGGTAGTACATCCATCGGATTCGATCCATCGACAAGGCAAACCAGGCTGTGTCCACTGGCTGCCGCCTCAAAACACTGTGGTCATTCGTCCCGAAGCAGTGGTACTGCCTACGAATCCCATGTAGCAGTAGGCCCGTAATGACCTAGAACCATTGTCAAAAATGCCTCAATTGGAGTTTGAGGCAGAAGGCTGCCATTCTTACCGGGTACTGTGCAAGTTGGTTCGGATCTGGCGGCGGCGGTGTCGGCAGATGATTCTTGGTTACATTGATGACAACCAAAGTCGTCAGATGGATTCTAGGTTGTCGCACAATGAAACCCTGAGTGCGTCTGGCTACGTCTCCCGATGACCCTATTGGAGTCGAGTGATCTTGTCAGTGGGCGCCGACAGGCGTTGAATATCATGTGAAAAAATGAAATGGCTGGAAGATTGAATAATTCGGGAGCCTCGCGCCATATTCATGTATGTCAGTCATTACCTGGTTCTGGTTGAGGGCGCCAAATTCGAAGCACAGTACAGTAGCTTAAAACGGCGGCGGCAGGACAGAAACATTGACTTGTTACAATTAGCACATATCAGAATCACTGTTGCCTAATGATGTAAATACATGAATTTTCTAGCCATGATTTGAGAGCATTGCTTCAGTCCTGGAGGCTGGAGGTCCTGATTTCGAGCGAGATGATAACTCAAGTCCAAGGAGGAGAGACCAGCGCCCACAGATCTCCGAGATACATGGCTCACGTGACAGTGCAGTGTACAGTGCTCATCCTCCAACAGCGTCAATTTTACCCTGTGACTCGATCGTCAGGGACTTGCAAATGAGGAAGTGTAAATGATAAAAGGGAAAAGAGCGACTATAGCGCCTGCGAGAAAGCGGATATGCGGACTGGTAAACTTAACAGTCCAAGTTTGAACGCTCCCTCATCAGAGTACATTGTTTTCTACTGGTACTGTTTACATCCAGCATTCTCCGTGCCATGACTAACCCCTTGTGAAGCAGCTTAATCAGCGCGGTTGCTCAGCCCAGCGATCACAAGCCAAGCTCACCTCCATCGCGACTCCTCCGAAACAAGTATCGCCAACATCGTGGGCGCCGACGACGACGACGACGACAACTTCCTCGCCGCACAGTCATCATGGGCGCCCGCAGTGCTCGGCTCGCCAACTTGTGGACTGCGCGACTGATGCCCTTCGTTCTGCTCGGCGCCTTTGGGTTTGCTAGTTGGGTGCTCATCCACCGTGTCTGCAGTTCGTCTCTCTGTTTCGTCCGTTCTTTCCTCTGCATTCTTCCTGACATTCTTCTTTGCAGCCATGTACCTCATCCGGAAAACGAAAGAAACCTCGCTTGCAATCGCCCTCATCACAATATACGCCATCATCCTTCTTCTCCTCGTGTCATCCTACATTCGCGTCGCAGTCACCGTCACCTTCAACCCAGGCTACATTCCCCGCGGACCAGCAGGATTCGGAGACGATGCTAATAACACCGACACGTTGAACGAATCCGAAAAGCCTGCTACCTCCTCGTCGACCTCCCGAACCTTCTCCCAAGACCTCCAACACCCACAGCCAGGCGAGACAACGGCCGTCAACCTCCCGCGTCTCCCCTCGACCACCTCCCTCACCGACGTCCTCCGCTCTGGTCCCAGAGCCGAACACGCCCCCTACCTCCACCACTCCAATCCCCCGAGAACCCCCAATGTCCCCCGCCCCTCAGGCCCCGACCCATTCCCCTCCAACCTCTCCCTCTTCACCAGCAAATCCATCTTCGTCTGCGAATCCGACGGCTACCCACGCTGGTGCTCCCAATGCAACATATGGAAACCCGACCGCGCACACCACTGCTCGGAAATGAACCGTTGCATCTGGCGCATGGACCACTTCTGTCCGTGGGTGGGCGGCGTCGTCGGCGAAACCTCCCTCCGCTATTTTTACCAAGTCGTCGTCTACGCGCTTATCTACTGCCTCTACCTTCTCATCGTATGCGGCATAGTCCTCTCCCGTCGCGGGACGGAATACGATTCGGAAACAGGAGCGACAAGCTCCCCGGATAGTACGTGGATTTCCGTGCTGGTCCTCTCCGCGTTCTTCGCCTTGTTTAGCTTCGGAATGACGTACTCGACGACGCAACTCATATACCGCAACCTCTCCACCATCGACGCCATCTCGGCCGGCTCAAAGGTGTACCAGCTCGCGATTCGAGATCCGAATCCACCTGCCCGCAATATCGTCCAGGAATCAATGCAAACACAACTACCAGAAACGCACCGCCGCGTCTGGTTCGGCGACCGCTGCTACGTAATATGCAAAACAATGCCCGGAGAAAACCCATGGCGACAGCCAACGATAATTGAAAACTTCCGCGACGCGATGGGCGGCGGGAACTGGTGGAACTGGGTTGGGCTTTGGGGGGTTGCGCCCCCAGGGACACTTGGTGGGCTCGAGGGGTTCTATGTGTGGAATCAGCAGGTTGTGAGACGGTTGAAAAGGGATGCGGGGATTCTAGGGAAGGAGGAAATGAGGGGCGCGGAGTTTGAGGTGCGGAGACATGGGTGAGGAAAAAGGAAGCATCGCATCAACTAGAGAGAGAGAGGCGGTATCAACATCACGCATCATCACATCGAAATTACAGCGCAGCACGGCACAATTTGCATCATTCGGCGTTGTGGGAGACCTATCGGACGGGACGGTAGTACAGACTACTATGTATACTTTTTGGTCGACGCTTTGCGTTACATTCTTCATCAACATTCTTCGACATTGCGGATTTTTGGGGACGCTGCTTTTTGGAGCCCTTTTTTGGGTTGGGGTATGGGATTACTTTCGAGTTTTTTTTTGTTTTTTTTTTTGGGATTTATTTGGAACAGGATTACGGTTGTCGTTATTGTCGTTAGTATCACGTTCGTGGTTGCTGGGTTCAAGGGGTTTATACTTTGTTGCGATTATCTTCCTCTCTTTTTTGGATTAATTTTTGGAGCGGCTTTGCACAGTGGTTCAATGCATCAGTTCCGTTTGCTTTCGTTTGTGTCTAGCGTTACCTTTCTTCTTCCTTCTACCTTTTATCCTCTACTCTCTCTATTCTCTACTCTTCACTTTCCATTTTTTCCCTCTCTTCCTTTCTTTTTCTTTTGTTTCAAGTTCTTGTTACTTTCTTGCTTGCTTTCTTGCTTACGCGCCATCCGTCTTCTTCTACGTTTTCGTTTTTTTCCCCTCGTTTGTCGTTTTTCCTGTGGAGCCATGTTACCAGCGAGTCTCTTCAATCATCCATTGCTCATCGTTCATCATCGTCTTGCGCATCGTCGTTGGTTTGTGCGCCTTTTTTCTTATATCGTGGATGTTGCTTCGGCGGAGATATCGTGGTTGTTCAAGGTTAAGGTTGTGTTTATACTTAAGTTTAAGTTAGGTTTAGGTTTAGGTTTAGGTTTCTCTCGGCAGTGTCTTGCTTGTGAGTAACGCTCGCTTCGTTTCGCTCGGATGAGTTGCGTTGATGTGTTGAGGTTAGCAATGTATGTATTAGCGAGTATCGGTGTATCAATGTAGCTACTGCATATTGTTTTGTCGGCGTAACTTCAAGTTTATGGCTGGTGTTATCCAAATCACGGTTTCATTGCACTGGATGGGGCGGTAGGATGAAAGCTTTTGACCTAGGACTTGAGGTGTATGAATTGATGATGAAGCAGCGATTGGGGTTCCTGTCATGAATCGACTGTTGTTTTGCACGCTGCATGCAATCGGGTGGCGTAGGTATATTGGTGATGAATTAAAGGCGAACCGGTGAAATTGACGGTCGAGTCTTTTGGGTGCATTGAATCGGGAGCATTATGTGGCGTCACTGGAAGTATATAATAATAATAATCATGCTTATGGTTACAGCGCTGTGATATCTAATTTCTCGGACGAATTTCATGATTTGTGCGCTGGCTGAGGTCAACCATGGATTGCAATAAACCGACTCATGCCAAAAAAAAAAAAAAAAAACTAGGGGGTTCAGGAGTAGATATAGACACCCTTCAATTTCACTCAAGTCTGGTCCGTGGATTCGTCATGATGTCATTAGTCGTTAGAGTAATATACACAATTGCTCTCTCCTATCGTAATACAATTCTTGGTACAATGATACACCGCGTCACAGTCACCACCATAACGTTACGTCTCGATCCAGAGTCAAGTTCTCCGCATCCATATTCGTTCACTCACCGACATTTCGTTATTTCATCAATTCCCGCTCCCAAGCTTTTGTCGACAATTCACGCAAAACTTCTCCTCCAAATTCGCATCCTGACCTGGATTCTTCAAGGCGGGTCCAGTCAGCACGTTCCACAGCAGAAATACCAATAACGAGCGTAAAAGGAAACATACCACGTCCTCATACTCCAAACATTTCACAATCTTGTACACCAGCGTTGCAAGAATTGAGCCCAACCCGGGCCCAACCCAGTAGATCCAGTGAAATCCGGGGAAGCTGTGGGACGCGACACAGGGACCGAAGCTGCGGGTTGGGTTTGCGGAACCGCCGGTGAAGAAAGCGCCTTTTCACGTCGTATCAGTATCAATCTCTGAAAGAATAGATATGTCGCCATGTCCGCCGAAACTTCACTGTCATCTGCATTATAACGAAACTCACCAGACAGCTCAATAACGAACATGGCAAGCCCGATGCCAATTGGCGCCAAAAACGTCGCTCTATGTTTCTCAGCCGCCAACATAAACACCGTAAACACCAATTCCGCCGTAAGAAACATTTCCACCGCCAACCCACGTCCAACCGTCATTCCATCCGCCAACTCTGTCCCGACCAACGCGAGCGTCTTTCTACCCCCAGGAAACAACCCCTTGACCAAACCAGCCGCCGTCATCCCCCCGAGTATCTGCGCCACAAGATGGATGACTGTTTTCGACAGCGGGAGTTTGCCCGCGAGAAAAAACGCGAACGTGATGGCGGGGTTGAAGAAACCCCCAGAGACACGGAAAAATATCCACACGTTGATAGCGAGAGAGAAACCGAAGATGAGGGCGATGTAGAGGGTTGTGAGGAGCGGGGATGTGGTTGAGGATTCGGAGTCTGGGGGGTAGAGCCGGACGAAGAGCGTGCCGGAGAAGGCGAAGAAGAGGAACATGGTTGTGCCGATGTATTCACCGAGCTGGGAAGGTTAGTGGAGATTCAATGGGTGTGAAGGGATGGGGGAAATACCCAGTCGACACTGACTGTGGTAAGGGAAAAGGTTAGTGCAAGGGATCACGATAAAGCGCGGGAGCGCGGAGCATACAGTTTCGAATCATCGTCACGGTGCCGATCCAGGGTTTGGTGGGACGCTGCGGATTACTTGTTGTGTTTGGACGAGAAATCGGCAACTCATCTTGTGATCCGGTTGTGCTCATTGTGGTCGGAAATGGACGTGGTATGCGTTTTCCTCCAGACTCCATACAATAAGTAATGTCGACTCCCTCAGTGGTTCAATTCGTACGGCACCGTTTCCGTCAAGCCTCGTGGTTCGGAGTTGTTATTGTTGAGTGGTGAATAGTTGAGTTGGTTGATGTCCAAGTTGGAAATGTTGCTGTGGTATCAGACGAAACCGAATCTTGGGGGATCCATTCTCCACGTCTTTCTTATCATGTCTTCCCCATCTCGCTCGTGGCATTAATCCTTATCCCTTACCTCATACCTACATCGTGACTGACCTCAATAATCTTCCAACACAATACCAGTGAACTTGAAAATCACGCGTCGCTCTGGCACAGAAGCTGGCGGATATTTGACGATGAAACTAGGGCTGAATCATCCAGTCTTTTGAGTGCGCCTTATTGGCACTATCAGCGTTTGATTGTGGATCACAACGGTTCAAGATGCCGATGAACCAATTGGAGATGTGTGAAAGCGAGAAGGTGAGACACGGTCGTGATGGATGATGATCGGTGATTCAGAAGCCTGGTGGAGTTGGGAATGGATCTGCGAACGGCTCAAGAAGATCGGACTGGCAACGTGTAATTTGATTTGAAAAACTGCAAATGGGGAGACTGATGTCATGGAAGCCGTTATTGTCTGGCGATGGTGGAAGAACCGGTTGGCAAGGAAGAGCGAGAGGGTTTGGACGATTGCGGCTGGAAACAGAAGCCTATTATTTATTTATTAATTTTATTCTCCGCAAAGAATCAATGTGACTGACTTGATGAGCTTGTTGGAAGGGGCGGATACGACTTGCGGTACTTATAGAGATCGATGTCGTACCACGTGATGGTAAGTATATGGTAACGTTTTCTACTTGTCAAGTTCGTACAATTTCCTCTCTATACAACATTCGGTTCTATATCAGGCTTTCTTACTTCATCTCTGGGTCGGGATTTAGCTTTTCATAATCTGCCAGCCATCTTGCTTCAGAATCGCTTTCCAACTCTCTCATTCTTCAAATTCCGCCATCGGAAATCTGTACCCTGTCATCATGACCGCCAGTCTCTTCCGTTTAGCGGAATGTATCTTGTCCGCTGCGACAGCCGTGTGCGGTCCAGTCGCTTCCGTGGTAGCTAGAAACACAGGTTCTCCACCAGTAAAGTCATTCCCGGGCCTTTCTCGGTTTGCGTGCGCTGTCCCACTCGAGGTTTTAGAGCTGCGGAAAAAACGTCTCGAGCAACCATCCAGTACCCACTGGTAGTATGCCGTACCCAGCTATGATTCATCACGCACATGTATTGAAAGCCTTGGTGGGCAGATTGGTGTTTCAACTTGAATCATTCCATTGTTCTAGCTTTGTGTGGCGGTTCTCGCACAGTGACGAATTGTCGAGCCAGGGATAATACCAAGGAGTGGTGGGTCGTCCTGTGTTCCGAGCCGGTCTGTTGTACAGTTGGGCTATATGTAATCCGTCAGCAGTTATGCACAATCCACCCATCTCATCATGCAGGGCAAATAAATCTGTGTGATGAGGGGAGAGATGCGGCCCACTGGCGGTCCGTTGTGGCTTTGACCAATGAATGCCTCGATGCGTAAAAGCACATAAAATCTCCGACACCTCGCTCGTCTCCGTACCCGGGTAACACTTCAATCGCCTGTACGGCATGAGAAGACATGCGATCTCGTTTCATCATGTTAGCGCGTGTAATCCTGAGATGGTTCCATACTTAGCTGGTGGTGATACATCGAGTGGTTGGTGTGGGAAGTAGTCCGATAGGCGAGCAGAGTTCACCTCAAAATCGAACCTGTGCGAACAGGCACAAACGGTTATATTTTTGGGGGAACGTGGAAGGCGATTAAACAGGGGTTTTGTATGTATACGGGTGGATTCTTTCGGCTGAAGTCTCTACGTGGGTAACAGCGATCAAATCCGAGCTGGTTTCCTCGTAACCCGCTACCACAAGATGATGGCGGAGTCAAGAAAATGGACTCAGAACCAATGGGATGTTACGCCCAACGAGACGGCGCACATTTTCTGCCGACGCCTTCATCATTTTTACCTCCCCTTTTGAAGAAACCGTAACCGAGTCGACGATGCCTCATGGAAAGCCCGAGTGCGGGTTGGTTACCAAAATCATAGGAATTCGAAGCCTAAAGACTCAGACAGCTGAACATTTGATGCTCCGTAACGTGGACGGAAAAGAGAACATGAGATCGCGCCAATCGTTTCCTTCAAATGGATTTGGTAATGCCTAAGCTAAAAATTGGCGAAGGAACGCATACGGAGGTCGGCGATGTCACGTGTGCTTGACTTAGGCCTCTTCGTCCGAGTCCCTACAAACGTAACGATTCCTTATCGTCTCTGCTAGCAATTCAGCTGTTATATATCATCGTATCTGCTTCCAAATAATCCTTGTGTTTTTCCAGCTCTTGCTCTCGGCCAGCCTTCTCCTTCAGCAGGACAGTTGGTCAGTTCCTCGTCTTCCGTCGCCTGGACTAAGCTCATCTCGGGGTTTCTTCAGCACCGTAGCTCCTCTGCCCACAGGATTGTCGATCCTGACATTACCCCACTAGTTGAAGCTGTAGGTGCCCCTCAGGCCCCGGGTACCATCAAATGATACCCGGATGTTGAATCGTCCGGAGCCGTTGATAGCGAGTTGAACGATGCTCATCAAGAGGTAGCGGCCCAAATTCAAAGGCTTCGCCTTTTGGAAGACCAATCAAGCCGAGTAATAGATAGCAATGTGTGCTTCTCCAATTGAACTAGGTCACTGGTCGATGATAATCCTCGGGGATCCAACATGGACGCGCCCATGTTTCGAAGACGAATTCATCAGGTTGTGGTTCTACACCCTCAAAGCATAGTAGAAGACGCGTATAAGTTTGGGAAGGAGCACCTCTTAGTCAAGCTCAACAGCTATCTTCCGATCGTTCCAATCTTCAAAGACCTTTCATCCATAGACCTCGACGTCCTTTCAAAGGTTGCTAGGCTTTCCGGCAAGTTCATCTCTCAGACATAGAGTACCGACCTTAACAAGTAGACCGACAGAGTAATCTTCCTGTGGCACGAAAACAACTCAACCTACAGTTTTCTTTGCCTCATCTTTCAACCTCCAGCCTCGGAACTATGCTCGGTTCCAAGCCCACACAAGTAAAATTCGCTCTGGTCCATAATTAGGGGCGCCAAAGCTGACCAAAGTCTGAGTTGTTCGTTGACGAATGCGATGAAGGAATGGTCAACATTCCCACCATTGATACTCAGGCTTGTTGTCAATCGGAAGCCTTATCCTCCAACTACGGGATCCGTACCCGCGGGAAACGCAGGATGTATTATTGTTGCAACCCATACGGAATGGAAGGACACGTCGCGGGCCCCTGGTTTCCCGACCGTCAGCCATCTTGTCCAGAGTGCAACCACCAGCCCTGCGAGTACTGCACATGGGAATCAAGATAGTATCCTATCAAGAGTTTAGAGGACTCGATCTTTGTGGCCGGGAGGTAAACGATAGAGTCCATTGTGATGATCTTCTTCTAATTGAATTGAAAGGTGTGGGGGCCGGTAGTTCAGCTTCGAGTCCGTGTGGGGAGTCCTAAGTTTGGGATGGTGGTGTTCGTTGTTTATGCAGGTTTTGGTATTATTATTGTTGTTACAGAATTGAACAAATTTGTACTTCCACGACGTGTTCCATGCAAAGAGTTGTGAATCGAGTTACTATTGTTCCAAACTGAATTGTTTTGTCGGTTATCTCGTTGGTGAAAATACCGCGCGTCAACTTTTAAATCTCATCTCGTATGCGCTTACAGTGATTGGTTAATGGGTACCTGTAGCCCCAACCGGGGTAGAGGCTGACGATGGCCATTCGAAAATTGTGAGGCTCTGCTGGATGCATCTCAATTCGCTTGCCCAGACCCGTTACAGGATAGGAATTTTCTTGCAGCTGGGAATGCAGGGACGGTGTCATCGTTTCTTCTACGTCAATGATTTTGACGTTTCTTTTTTCCATTGTGGAGGGATTGAGTTGTCCCTCTTGGGTAGGGAACGATGAGCCACAAGTAGCGTGGGTGAAGTCGTTGGCAAGGTAACGTGAGCGCAGTACGTCGCCACAGTTGATGGAGGGCATGTAAGCTTCCTCGCACACTGGTTAGAGTCAGTGAAACTGTCGTGGTAGAGAACTCAGAGTCCCCCTTAATCCGCAGCCACTGAGCCCCGCGAGCTAGTTAAGGAAGCCAATGTAGAAAAACGTGGTCAGCGTGTGGCTGCCACATGGGCGTTTTTTTTGGCGGATCAATTGACGTTTCGTCGGTGAGAATCCCAACGCGGGCGAAAGCGTGCAAAGGAAGGCGTTTCCAGGGTCTGGATTTGAAGGCTTCTAATCCACGTCAGAGATTGATCTTCAGGAAAAGTGTAGAAGAGTTCTCGTGTAAACACGAGCACGGTGCTTACTCCACCAATACCGCTAGCCCTCAACAGCGCTTGCGCCTTTATGGGCCAGACCTAAGTCAAGATATTCTAATGGGAAGATGCGGGGAGGTGTGCGCCAGGCGCCAGAGTCCCCAGATCATCGCGGAGGAATCAAGAGGTGACTTCACCACCTCCACAGTATCTTGCGCACCAGTCCGGGTCCACATTCCGAAGGCAGCTGATTCCTGTTGATGTTTGTGCTCATATCGAAAACTTCGCGGCTCCAATTTAGGTTGCCCGGTCCAAGTACATGACTGCCGTTTGCATCTGGCGAAAAGTACGTGGTTAGATGTTATGCATATCAGCGAATCATCATGAAAGACTAACAGGTTAGAACCAAACACTTAGCCTTTAATTTCATGTTGTAGCCCGCTTCCAATATTGATGCTATCAACCGTGAGACCCCGGTGACCAGAAAAGACAATTGATGTTCAATTGTCGATGGTGTTGAGAGACCGCCAGACGTCGTGGCCTTACAAACGCTCCAGCCCAGCACATGGGATTGGTCGATGGGATACGAACACAGCAGCGGGTTCTTCAAATGAAGCAACACATCCTCAGAACGATATAAACCCAAGGGGGCAGAGGTGAAATATCTTTGTCTTCACCGATCGTCACGCTTATCCCTAGTACGACGAGGAGTAACAACCCCGCTATATCAGCAACTATCCTTTTGACAACTTGAAATCGAATCCCTTCGCCTTCAAAAAGTTACATCAAATATCAAGATTGAAACCTTACCATTCGGTATACTCATCCACATCCTCATATCCGGTTCTCATGCTAATATAGATCGGGGGTGAGAGTAATCTCCCTTCAAAGCCAGTGATTGGCTTTATACCGTCTTCGAGCCGAAATCCGAGTCATTATCTGGCATCAACATGCCTGGTACCAGCTTGTCCCCCAAGCAACTGGACAGTCTTAACGCTCAAGGAACATGGATTTGGGTTTGCCATATGTGCCAGTATGATAACCAGAACCCAGCCCCGATGGTTGGCAATCACACTCTGGCCTGTATTGACTGCGAACACCCATGTTGTACCAGCTGTGAAAGGTGGAGAGAGTACGCAAAACCCAAGAGACAATGAGCTCAAGCTCGCCAGCGGCGGGTTGAGTTCGAGGATTGTGGTTTGGTGTCGTGAAGGGAAAAGAAGTAAGATGAAGTCATCCCTAGTTGCTCCAAGTGGCCAATACTAATGAGTAGGCTTTGAAGGTTTAAGCCCAATGGCCCATTTGCTTTCATGACGTTCTGTTGTCCACTTGCCTGTCCATTATGTAAGTCTTGGCAAGTATCCATTCATATGATGCGGAAGCTCACACTTCACTTTAGATGTTTGAATTAAACTTTGACTGTTATGCTTTTGTTGTGTTCAAGGGTTATTGGATGGAGAAAACGGGGAGCTGTTTTTCGATATACATTTTATGCTCTAAGTTCATGTTAGTCAATGCTCAAGAGTCAAGGCCGTGGAAAGAAACAACGAGACATCTGAGTGATCTTTAAGCCCCAAACTTTCGCCTGATTATCCGGTGAAAGGGTTCCTGAAGATGGTGTTGCATTTATGAGAAGTTGAAGTCTCGAGGCTCGAGTGACATCCAATCCAGAGGGTCATTTGTCGTTCAGGTATCATGACCAAGCCGATAGACTTTCACGTTCCATGTGACGCGTAGAGCCTCAAGCCGCTACTTCTCGTCGTTATCCTCTGCTTCAGTCTCGTGTAATCTCAAACATCCTGGGGCTCGGACTGAATATTGCCTGGTAACATTGACCCGGTTGGCCATGTTCAGAATGCTCAGGGGGCTTTACATCCCATTCAGACCTCGGGGTATTCAATTCGTGTATCGCCGTATTCTGCTGACTCGAGGGTGAAGACAGACAGTTTCAAAACGGAGCTATGAACGGACAAACGTTTCGCCGGCGCAACTTTGTAACCCTCCAGGAACTGATCCGCAATCTTATCGCTGATTCTCAACTCATGAGAATCAGCGCGGCTTGGGTTGGGTGGTTCTCCTTTGAGAGCGAGGCATTATAGAGTACCGTAGCCAATAAACCTCTAACTAATCGTAGTCATAGTCAGCGCAATCTGGAGCTTGTTACAATCTTTGAATATCCAACGCATCGTGTTGAAGAGGGTGTCATCGACTCTCACACCATCATGCGCATGTTTTGCTGGCGTAGTAGTAGAGCCTGCCAATTCGACACACGGTAAACAGCTATCCTGGGGCTATACCTCATGTCTGCGCTGTGATTTCTAGGCTGAACTTGCGAGAAAAACCCAACTGTTGCGTCGTGTCTTCAAGATTCGAATCATGAAAGGTGTATCAGTGAATGACTCAGCATTTGATGACCCCCATCCAGCTTTCATTCCCGCTCCTTCCCACAAGTCGACTCTCCATCCATCCACCTTCAACTTATCATCGGCCTCATTTTCTGCAGCTGGACGGCAACTCGCAACAATTCACTGTCCCTGGATTCTTTTCCGCGCGCCCTTCTATTGGGACTTCCACGCTATCCCCCGCAGCTGTGAGCGCCAATTCCTGGTATCTGGCAAAGCCAAAAGGACGGTCCTGACGATCTATATGCTCTCCTGGTAGAGGGCTGACCGGGTCTGTCTAAATGACCGTTTCAATTCCGCTAGTCGTTGTCGATTGTTTCCGATATGGTGAGCTGTAGAATATTCCTTCCGTTCACAACAAACTGTGACGGAAACTGACGGCCTCTTTTATTAGCTTTGAACAATCTCAGCAGATAGCATTTCCTCCGTCCACCCGACCAGCTACATGTGGTACTTTATATACTGTACCCGTCTCCATCACCACAACCCGATACAACAAAAATGGTGTTCCAGCGGCAAAACGACATTATCGAGAGATTATGTGGAAGGAAAGGAAGGTGGAAGGAGTATTCTGGTCAAAGTGGTACCACAAGAATGGCTGGGATTTAGTGGTCAGTTGTTGTCTGTGGGCCTGTCACCGAGCGCCTCACATTAACCAATCAGTGTCACCAGTTCTCACCAGTTGGTCGTCCTACTGGTCGCCAACCACACATTCTCAACCACAACAGTAACACCCAGCCACCCAACTTGAACACGGGCATGTGTCGACAATTGATGGGAGGAGAGAACCGATCGGAGACTGAGTCCCTGGAACCGATGAGGTTACTTCGAGTTGGAACCAACAGATGAAGGAAAAGCCTCATGTACCTCTTTCAGAACGTATAAATTGCTATCATCGTTCGCTGGCCCCAGGCCAGCGCCAGCTCTATCTAACCGCTTGCAAGGAAGCAAGTTCTCTCACTTTCTGCAGATTGTTGTGATTGAACAGAAATAACACGTTGAGGCGCACAACTGGAACAGCGAAGCAAACCGATACTGTGTGGGGATGTACTGAAGGCCCTGGTTAGCGAATCTCCAACTCAGTTGATACATGCCATTTTTTAACTTTCCTGTTGAGTCTTCGTGCCCAACTGGAGGCGCCTAGAGTAATCCACCCAACTTTACATCGGGGAGAAAAGGAATCGCAAACATTCCGCGATTGAGCGAGCTGCGTTTATCTATCTTAGGATAATCATACAAAAGTTTCGTCCTGGATCTGCGGTGTACCTGGTCGACGTCAATTTTCTGGGCCGTGGGCTTGGATTCCGTTGTGTACAGAACCTATGGTTCAAGTTCAAGAATGGAAACGCCCCACACCTTCGGAAAATTCTAATCTAACCACGATACAGCGTCCCTGCATACTCAGATCAGTGCGTATGCTTAACAGTGGGATAGATACGTCCCGAGATTTATGAGTCCTGGTGTTTGCAGCTTAAGGGACCTGGCATATTGGTTCTAGACTGTCGGCAGTCATCCAGTGAGGGTTTCTTTCAGGGTTTTATTTATTCGGCCTCTTCAATACTTACCACCTGGACAAACTCGTACTATTACTTTCTATCAGAGCATCCCATAGTCGTCTCATGCAACCAAACCTACGGGCCGAAACTGACTGACTTACTCTCCTGACGTGGCGGTAAGGTTTCGCATCGTCAAATCGGAACTGACGATCATATTCCGTCTCACTAGTCGTATTATTTATGAATGGGATCGGATCTAGATCTTACACTGTTGGCGAAAGCAATTGTTTTCAAGTTAAGTCAACGAGTCACCACGCTACCGGATCGTTTCTGAATACCAACACACAGGATAGGATAAAACTGAGGCTTGTGTGATGGCAGTTGGCGTGCAGAAAATCTAATGGCGATGGATGACGTGCAGCCGTCATCATCGCATCTGCAGTTTTCGTTCGATGGGCTGGGTGGAGATGTAGCAGAGACGACCTGTGACATATTTCGGCGCTCTGGGCCCACTGATCAAGCAGACCATCAACAACCACGCGCTTTACGGTATGATGGATATGATATCTCAAGGACTGCATTTGCGTCGATTTCTTTCTGGTGTCATTAGGTAGAGTACAGTGGTTGGAAGATGCTCGCCTCTAGCCCCAGTGGGCCACGCATGCATGCAGCTCCTCCGAAGCTTCGAAACACGCAACCTAAGGAAAACGGATGACGCTTGCTTTTTTTTTCTTACCAGTCAATCGAAAGCTTTAATTCTTGGAGGTATTTTCGAGGGGAGGGTTACACGACGGCGCGGCTGGGTCTTGATTCTGGGCAGGGTGCAGCCAGACGGAACAAAGAGAACATGGCATCGGTGAAAGAAGCTCTGACCTGAGGAGAGAGCTTAACGGAGCTTTGGCGTATGGCGGGGCTCGCCGTCAAGAGGTGGAAGCTGAGCGGGTAGCGTTACCGAAGCGGGGTCATCTCAAGCTTGCTTGGAGCTGGATATGTGATCCAGGATTATGCACCGTTGAGGACCAGCAGTTCGAGTTGCCCAACGAGCAGGTCGAGGAGGAGAAGATTCTCAAGAAGAGAAGAGATGATGCATATCATGGCCCACGTCGCTGTTGGGCTCCCATCAAGCCCGCCTCTTCGCAATAGACGTTGCTGCATCCAGCCGATCGTCGATGCCTGGCCAGGGGCGCTCGCTGTATTGCTGTTGTGATAAACCCCCTCCTGCTTCCCATGTCCGCGTCTGCCCGACCTCTGCTGTCTGCCTTTTCTCCCGCCTTCTCCTCCTTCTCCTCCTTCTCCTCCTCCCTCTCTTCCTTTTCCTCGTCCTCATTCTTCGCCGACGCCATCCCGTACACGTCGACGCTGGCATTTTGCTGCCTGGCCCGCGACCACGTCCCCCCCCCCGCTCCGCCCCAGCCATACGTCCAACGATCCTGTGATTCTTCGGCACCGCCAGCTCCCCCGCACTCCCAGGCTCCTCTCGCCCTAGCCGCCGCAGCGCCTTCCAGCAAAAATCCGACCAGCGCTTCATCCTCCTCTACAGCCTTTTCTGCACCATCATTCCTAAACACCCGCCATCTGGTGCTGTTATTTTTTTTCCTGGATTCCTGTTATCCCACTGGATTTGGAGCCTGGACCTCTGTTGCCCCATTGGAAACACCCGCTATTTCTCGGATATTGTTCTCCCTTCACGGATCCCGTGCCTTCTGGAATCCCGGACCCATCGGCCTGTCTGCAAGAAAGCCCCGCTGATCCGAGGTTGGTGGACTGCCACAAGGGCTGCAAATCCCGCTGTTTGTATTAGGTTTTGGGTGCCCCACCACCACACAAAAGCATCCTCGAGAACTAGGGTCCCGCACTCAAGCAACCGGAGAAAGGAGCACGAGAATCAATTCACACAGCGCCGTTTATCTTTGGTGCCGTGCCCGCTTGGATACTGCCAGGAGCCTACTGACTCAGCATGGCCTACTACTCCCAGGGTCACTTCAATGTTGCCACGGATCCTGAAATAGCTCCCCATTGGCCATTTTTCATTGAGGGTACTGGATTGGAACGGCGTGTTCTCGCTACGGATATTGGTCGGTATCTTGGAGATGGTGCTGTTGTGAGCAGAGGAACATACCAGGTATCAGCATCTCATATTATACCGCATGGATGGACCACAACAACCGGATGAAGCGGTGAATGATGAAGCGTTTACTGACAATAGCGTAGGGTCGGCAAGGGTTTTTCTACACTGGCTATCGACTTCTTACACCAGCCCAAGTAGCTTCGTTGAAAGAGGACTCCTATTCGTACGCTGCAGAACGAGACCGTAATCGGCAACAAGGTGAAATTGCCGTTTTTGTCTGCCCAATTTGGTGAACGGGACAGTGCTGACATGCCTGTGGCTTGACCTAGACTATCATTACACTCAATCGCGAGCTTTCCGGGAATCACGAAGTCGCCAGGCTCAGAGCACTGAGTACCCCCCAGTTAGTACCGGGAGAGGAGGACCTCCTGATCATGTCGTTCCAACCAGCGGTGGACCCTATGGTTATCCTCCCACGAGTACTGCACCGGTATATGCACCCACACACGCCTATCCCGGCCCGATGGGCGCTGACCCAAATTATTACTACACGGAATCTGGTAGGCCGTTCTACAACACTGCCACCCGGGAGTATATGGCGCCCTATGTTCCCCCGCCTCCCACAACGGAGACCTTTAGTCGTCCTGAAGTAGAGGAGTCCAGCCGTCCTCCACCAAGAGAACGTCAAGGCTCCAGATATCGCAGCCTCCCACCACTTGGAGTAAATATTGAACGGACATCTGGGGGTTATGTCGGATACTTCTGGGACGAAGGTGGGGAGGTGAAATGGGTTGGAACTCCTGGCTTACCGCTCGGATTGGTGACCCATGAATATCTGGAAAACCTGAGGGATGTATTGTGAATGGGTTCATGTTGTGATGGGCGATGCCGGCCTTCTTCAACATTGTGCCAGCAGCGTTACGATCGTCTTTGAGGAAAAAATGTCTGATTTGCTGAATGTCTTACGTTCTCGGAGGAGATACCCTGTCAACCTAGTTTCGGATTGAGTACCGCCAGATGGAAGGACTCCCGGAATAGGTGATTTTAGCCAAAGTTATGAAGATTTTTGGGATCCACATGAAACTGGAGTTGGGGCTTTTTTTCTTTTTTTCTTTCTTTCTTTTCACTTCACTTCTCTGTTCATTTTTTTTTTTTTTTTTTTT